>JAECUM010008988.1:0-32486 GCA_016617855.1 Megalonaias nervosa
CTCCTTGAGTAAACTTACCAATTATCTTTCTACCAAGATCTTTTGCGAGTTTCTCATCATACTCGTCCCTGCATTTACGTATATTAATAATATCATCTTCGCTTAGGTCTGGAAACTCTCTTCTAGCTTCACTATCTGGTTCTGGTAACCAAACCTGCTTCTGTGGACGATATGATATAATCCCTTCATTTACTATTAACGATATTAAAATTCCAGAATCGATCATATACCGCAACAGCACTATCGGTACCCAGTATTTCTCTGAAAAATGTCTTCCAAACCAAATATAGTTGATAGGATGAAGATTTTGTGCAAACTCGAATGATTCTACACACGCAAATCCTGTTAAATCAAAATCTGGTAGGGGTCCGTTTATCAAAACCTTGGTCATCTCGTGTGATGGATGTCCAAATCTCTTAAGGTATTTAGAACATTCCCCATATCCAAGAAAACTTCCAGGATAACACGCTGCCATATCAACAGAGATAACGTCGCTATATTTGTATTTAGTATTCCATAATCCACCGTGTCCATATTCAATACAGTTTTTCTGGACATCTTCAAGAAATTCTGATCGTGTCGGTCTCCATGAATTTTTCTCCTGAGCGAAATGAGCAGCTACTGATGGAGCGGTAAAACAATTATTTAATAATTCTCCAATCTTGATATCGTCTGAGGTATATTTCAATGCGAGCATTTTCATTTCTTCATGAAGAGATTCTGTACGATAAATATCACCACTGGATCGTACAAACTGATCGTAATGTTCGTATTCTGAACTTTGAAATAACCAAACAGATACAGGGTCACTTTTACTAATATTTCTGATAAAATCAAATATATCACCATCATAAAATTTAACCGCTCTATCTCGTGGAAATATAGTTACTGCCATAGTCCATGCATGCGCGTTATGATCGATTATTGTTATTGGAGCCCCTCTTGATTCATATTTCGATTTATATAAAATTTCTCCTGTTAACGTCTTTACTGTTATTGGGAATTTTAATTTCTTTTCTAGCTCAGCGACATCTTTGATAGACGCTCCGGTATCTTTAACCGCCTCTGCCCATGTGTTTATTTTTTTACGTCTTAAATCTGTCAAGCCATTACCACGTATCGCATTTGTAAAATGTTCTGTAACTCGTTCAGCTACACAGTTTATTCTCGACACTCTCATCGGTTTGAGATCCTTAACGTCAGGTTTATCATTCAGCGGATATATTGCATAGACAACTGCGGTCACTGGATATCCTTGTTCAAAATACGGTCTGTCTATACCAGTTAGTATTCCTGGTTTGGATTTGTTATTTAAGAGAATAATATTGCTTCCCGACTGCACACGGACTGGATCACGCTTATCACGAATAATCCAGATATCGTCATCTGTCTCTACAATAAACTTTATTAAAATAAAATATTTTTGATTATCAAGGTGGTTAATAATCACCCTTCCTCGTTTGTCATTCATCACATTGACAACATTTCCAACTCTGAATGTTGACCATGTATGAGCCGCACCATCGTCACGAAATTCCTTCTTGGCTTCACGGATACGTTCTGTTATATCTTCATTCGTTAAAGCTAGATCCTGCATCGAAACACTAAATTTATATTCTGGTAGTCTGTCAAGGTCAAATCTGGGTCCCGCTGAGACTGCGGAAGGTTCAATCATGGATAATTCCTCCATATAATTAAAACAAATATTTAAATTGAATTTTAGTGTATATATAATGATTGAAACAAAGAATTACTGCCACTGGCTTAAAATTGGACATACTTCTCCTTGTAACAGAGCATGCGTGAATGAATTCTGTGGCTACCATATGCAGTGTGATAGACATGGAAGTCTAGGACCAAAACCGTGTATACGGTGTGATGTTGGAGTCAGAGGAAAAACTCATCTGTGTGCGCAATGTGGTGGTAAAAAATACAGAGAGTTGAAACGATATTACGATAAAAAAAATATAACACCTTAGCTGAATCTCCTATAAAAACTGAAGAAGATTATCTCGCTAGATTTTCAAAATAATGATATAAACAAATGGTATTAGTATATAAATGGAGCAAAATGAATTTGTGAAGCATCCAATCATCACCAATTATGAAGCATCTCGTGATGGCACTATCAGGAACTGCAGATTGAAAAAACCAGTCGGTAGTGTTGATAAATTTGGTTATTTTAGATTTAATACCAATGGAAATAAAAATTATTTATCACATAGATTTGTGTTCGAGTGTTATTTTGGATTGATTAAAGATGGATATGTAGTTGATCACATCAGTGGCAATAAACTTGATAACTCAGTTACAAATTTACGAATTGTCACGCAAAGTTAAAATTGCAAGTCAGGAAATACTGGTGGAAGAAATTATGTTTAAGTCAATTTATTCTGCTAGTAAATACTTTAACATAACATCACATTCAGTGAAATGCGCGGCAGATGGCGTTACCAAATCTGCTTTTTCGTTCAAATTTGGAACAAATTTCACGTTTAAGTATATTCCTGTGGTATTAGATGATCAAGCGAGACAACTGAGGCAAGCATAAAACTTAGTAAATATTGCAGTTGTCGCACTTATGCTAATGGAACCCACAAGCAATAGTACACACGCACCAAAGATTGTTTCTGATAATAAGCATTTTTACATGGTACTGTTTAATATTTTTCGTTTAGCGAATAAAATCTTTTGCAAATCGGCGCATTAATCAGAAAAATATTATAGATCTGAGAAAATTTACTTGTTTTTTATGTGATTTTCTCGCTTTTTATGTCATTTTTCTCGTTTTTGAGGTCATTTTAGTCATTTTTTTATGAGTTTTTTGCAGATTTTCTTGATTTCGTTAGGGTGAAAACCCCAGGATTTGTTTAAATGATTTTCAAGAAAATCAACAAAAACATGGAAAATCGACCAAATTATTCACATTTTCTAATGACCGTCGATGACTTTTTGCTTAAAATGTATCATTTTTTAGAAGAAATTATCATTTTTTTGTCAATTTTCTTGAAAATCATTTAAAGAAACTCTGGGGTTTTCACCCTCCAGTAAATGAAAATTGACAATAATTTCATTATTGTATAAATAATGATGCTGTATACTCTATGTTTATATAAAATCCCAACATAAAACGCCTTGCGGTCCAGCAGTAATACATGAAGTTATTTTTAGACATTATAAGTCTGTTATGAATAACCGATCGATTTTATCTCCTAGCAACGGCTGATCTCAGCTAGTGCGTACAGATTCTGTATTTTTCGTTTTATACAGAATTATATAAAAATCACAAAATCATGTATTTCTATAATGTGCTTGGAAACTGAAAAAATAAAATCACATTTTACACAGTAATTGTGATTCTGCTAAGAAATCGATTACTGTGATTCTGTTAAGAAATCGACTACTGTGATTTTATTCTGTATACTATGTAGTAAATATTTTATCATATATATGCGTCCGGTGGCCGATTGCTAACGCGTTGAAACTCTGGTGCCCAAGATCCGTGGTTCGAAACTCGTGAAAGACAAATTGTCTGCGAGGGCGATATCATGCCATAATTTGTAATTTATTGGGGGCTCCAGCCGTTCCCCGTCTACGTGTCAGCACACCTACCCACGTGTCAACACTTGGTAGGTGCAGTTTTGCATCCCCCATGGGTTAGATTATGGGGGTAGGTGTGCTGACACGTAGAAAAGGCTCGTCATCATCATCATATCATCATCATCATCATCATCATATGATCATCATCATCATCATCATCATATCATCATCATCATCATCTTCATTGTATATAATCATACCTTAATTAAGTTTATATGTGACCTCTGAACTTGCTCGGATGTCATAAGGCAACCTGGGAGTTCACATAGGTCAAAGTGTGCCGTCCAAAAAAAACAGCGGGGTCATGTGAGATCGTGACCTTGTGACTTCACTAAAGGAGTACCCCACACAAGGACCATTCCAAAAGAAGCATCGCTAGACTAAAAATAATCCTCATTAGGTTCCTGGTCACAATAAAGACCTTCAGCCCTCTGAGTTTCTAAAGTTTCGGTTACGGATATTTAGGAATTCTTCTGGGGGTAATGTCTAAACAGAGACTCTTGGAACTTCATTAGGTTTATCTGATATAACTCGTGAAATGGTAGATCGAATGTGACCCCGCTGTTTATTTTTTGAAATATTTTTATATTAAACAAACATTTATTATATAATGAATTCTGAAAATATCAATGTTATCATCAATGCGATTAAAAAATTACAACATAACGGTATAAATATATCTGATAATCTTAATCCTGAAAAAATTCTATGTGATTTTGAATCATTACAACAACGCAAAAACGAAAACAGGTACACGCTACCATCTGATTATAAATTCATGAAATTTATCCAGCAGGCAATGTTAAAGTTGCTGGCAACAGTTACAGATAATCAGGTAAAACTGTTTGTACCTCTCTCAAACGCTATTGACAAAATTAAGTTAGAATTATCTCATGAATACGAACAGAAAAAGTTTATGAACTTTCGTATAAGACAGTTAAGGGAGCATTGTGAAAATGGAAGTGATAATGAAAGTGGTGAACCAGTGACTGATGGCTAAACAAAATCCCTGGGAAAATTGACAGTTTATTTACTTGTTATATGATAACATTTTATTCAGATTCTGATAATTACCCCAGTAAGAAAAAAATGTATTCTGATCCGAGTTAGATTCGGATGTTTCTTTTTTGTTTCGCATTGTGATATAAAACGCATTATGATCTCACATACAGATTTATACTTAGAATTTCAACTTGTAAATCCAAGATGCGGCCTATTTGATCTGTAAGTTTGAAATTTATTCTCGACAATAATGGATTATGTACACGTAGATAAACGGGGTTAATTGGTTCAGATACAATTAACCACCCGGGGGGCGCTTGAGGACTGAATGTATATAATATATAACCTTGCTTCGCAGTGCCACTGCGGTGGCTAGATTTCTCAAGGTCTACTTGATAGCTGCCATCAATTACATCACATACTAGATTGACTGCGATCGTTGATGTTATATTAACAATGCCTGGCGATATATGACGGCCTCCACCGTATGGATCGTTGTTATGTTTAAGAATAACCGGTGGTGGGGCTAATTTTCTCCATGAATCACATATTCTTTTAAACTGTTCATCAATAAAATCATTAACTGATTTCTTTAGCTCTTCAGAGTTAAATCCGGGAATTATAAATGTTGATAGCTGTTCTTGCGCAATTCCGAAATGTTAAAGAAATACTGTTGTAAATAAACGATTGAGTGGAACACGCTGTTCTGGATCGTCTTCATTAACTATATAACCTACAACATATCTATTTGTTGTAGGTTTATATAAATGTTTTTCTCTGTTAACAAAAACATTATTCATAAACTCTAGGTCTGAAGCAACTTGATTCAAATGTTGTATTGAGGCAATTATTTGATTTTTTAAATCATCGCTGTAAGAAACATTAATGCTTGAAAATAAATTTTGTAGATTATTAAATACACGTACATGTTCAGATTTAATTGTATCAGCATATGAATTTTTTAAATCAATATCAAGTACTTCTATTATACCTTTTTTGCCATCAATTGTTTTTGTAAAATATTTTTCTACTCTATCTATATAATGTATAACTCTATTATCACCAAAATATCGTTGCCATGGATAAGCATCTTTTACTTTTCGATATTCTGGAAAGTTTATAAATATTCTTTTATCCGTGACGAAATCAGATCGTTGTGGTTCTAGTGGTCCTTGATAAACTGGTGGAATATCAGGCCATCGTAACACAGATCTGATGGAACTTTGATAAATATCTACAGAATAATCAGGGGAATTTATTTCAATAGCCGCTGATAATGTTAGTTCGTAAACAGTAATCGCTATTTTGGATTCTTTTCCTGTAATGGATTTAATTCTGCGTTGAAATTCATCGTTGATCTGTTCAATCTGATAACTGCCAGTTGGAATACTAACTACTTGCCAATCAGGAGTTCCATCAGATTTATTCTTATTTGCGAATACTAATGAATTATTTGGCTGTAGTCCACCAAATGGTTTTGATCTAATATTAGGCCAGCTATGATAAACCCGTAACTGTGCTAATGCTATTTCTTTTGCAGGAATTGCGGTTGGAAAGTTAACGCTAAATTCAGGATTGGTCGAACTTAAAGAAATCATTGTAGTTTTTGACGGAGTCGTATTAGTGACGATCTGCTGAAGTAATTCCCTGTCTGTCATTATTATTATCGTTATTATTTAATTCGTTAAAATCATTAGCGATCACCTTAAACGCATCATCACAGGTTTTCATCATCATCGCAAATTCAGTATCGGATATTTCACCATCACTAACGCATGAAGAAATATACAAAGATAGTTTAGAACATGCCTCTGTCACTGTATGTAATTTAATCATATAGTCGTGCAATTTAGCATTTGTACAGGTATCTATCTTTTTAGCTATAATACCGAGAACACCAGCAATAGTCGTTGATGCTGAAACAATGATGGTTATAACAGCAGGTGCTGTCATCGTCAATGTTGATAATAATAATCCTGTTCCAGCAATAACAGCAGAAACCCAGTAAACAACTACATCGATGACAACTATACGCCTTTTGTATTTTTTTATTTTTATGTTATAATAATCAATAAAATCCTTTAGTTTAGTCAGACTTTCATATACTTGATTGTACCTGTAACGTTGAACGTCGATGTAGGAATGAGGTCTTTGGTGTTGATCCATTATTGTTATATTAAGTGACTAATTGTGGTGTTTCTACAATTGTGGTGTGGCTACAAATTCCAAAAACCACCAGTAAGACGTTGCGGTTATTGTTTGATCATCTGCTTCCAGTAAAAATATTTCTTCAGCATCTTTATTTAACACTAGAGATACAACTCCAGAGAAAGCATCAGTTGAACGACGCCACGGAAATGTTGTAGTATAAATTTTAAACTTTGCAGAGCTAAAGATAGACAGTCTATACACACCAGTAACCTTCCCGGTATATTTAATAGTGTTATTTTGCTGTGACCATGTTGTTAATCCTGATGCTGCTGTGTACACGATATTGACGATCTGATTGTGAGGAATTTTAATCAGATTAGTTTTTTGAACAATATTAGGTATTCCACTAACAATATCATTAAGTTTCATGTTAACGTCGGCTAGTTTTATGTCAACGGTTGGTTGTTCCCCAAAAAAATCTTTAATGGTTTTGTTTATGTTTCTACGAAAATTTAAAAACGTTTCCACGTGTCTAGTAAAAGTACCATTGAGTGTGGTCATTTCGTTATTGACTGTTTTTAACGAAGTTGTCGTAGGAATGTTGCTATCGTCTACATATTTCTTCGTTGCAGCGTCAAAATCAGATTCTGGTGTTCTAAGATTATTAATACCATTATTATTCATGTTGAGAAATGCACGCATTATACCACCGTTGACTAACACGTACTTAGATTCTTGATCGTCGACATATATTTTTGTTGCGGCGTCTGTATCTACGGTTGGATTTTCAAGGTCTATAATTTTATTTCGATTCGTGATAATGTAATCCGTGAATGAATCACCAGCTCGCTTGATAAAATCGTTAACTGACTTACCAGAATCTTGTATTTTACCTTGATCAGAAAAAATAACGATATTATCAACAACTGCGGTAGGAATTCGTATGAGTACATCTGGCAGTTGTATGTTACTCGTTTTTAATCGTCCTTGTTTATCCTGAAAAACAACGACTTCATTTTGATCCACACTTGTAATATTTAATAAATCGTCAATCTCATTTCTGAGTTGATCAAGAGTTGCGTATTTAGATAAATCAGCTTGCTTCTGAGCTTTACCACGAGTAGATCTTCCGTAAATATCCACCATTATATTTATCAATGTCTGTTTAAATGTGACAATGTGGTATATTCATGCACGACTTTATGAGGTGGTTTTGTTGATTTTGATATAGCATCAAGTACATTAAGTACTTCACGACTTCATATTGGTGGATCAGTTAATGTTTGTGTTGGTAACGTTGAATACCAAATTGGAGCAATATTATTGCTGACATAATGAAGAAATTCCTTTGGTGGCGCTAATCCATATGAATCGAAATAAATAATTCCACGTGGATCAATTGCATATCCAACCCAATGCGTGCTTGGTCCAGAGTTTTTATCGAGATTAATAATACCAGTTTCAGAACTGCTAGCAGTTCTAGGTAATTGATCGCGCATAAAAACACCTCTAAAGTTTTTTATTTTTATTTTTTTAGCAGCGTCGAGTAAATCAAAATTGGACGTAGGCGATATCAGTAAACTGTCCCGGGAAGTCTTAGACCCTTTCTGTAAGAATATGGGATCCCTGGTAATCTTAGACCTCTTCCCTTTTTTTTGGATGTTCTTCTTATTCCCTGTCCGGTTGCTTTCTTTAATGCCATTCCAGCAGCGGTTGCAACAGCACCTAATGCAGCTGCTTTTGCAACAGCTGGGGCTTTAGCTGCTATTAATGCTGGTATAGCTGCGAGAAGTGGAAATATACCACCCGTCTTAGCGATGTATTTGATAGCTCCCGCAGAAAGATTAAGTTTTATACCTTTATTTGATTTTTTGGCTTCATTGAAGTTTCTGAATTGACGCTCGGTCAACGATAATTTATTTGAACCGCTCATCTGTTCTTTTTTTAGCGATATTTTTATTCCACAGTTATTTTTTTATGCTGATTGTAGCCTTTTAATCTGACCAGGAGTCAGGGTAACACTAGCGTGATGATATGACATTATAATTATTATCCTGATTTTAAATCAGGTGATCTAATTACGTGTTACATATTTTCTACTGGGGCATCAACGACTCTCATTCGTCCACCAACACCTTCAAGTAACATCGTCTTATCGCTGAGTATAACGGCTATTACTCTATAATCAGCAATAGCTCCTCGAGTCACACGAGCTCGAAAGATTATGTCAACGACTGTTTGTCTGGTTAAATTTAAATGTTCGAGCGAAAAGTAATAAATAGGATATAAGGTTGTAAAATCTAACTGTGATATTTGTAAACCAGTATCAATGTTCTGATCACGCCCCATAAACGACATAAGACGATGATATGCACGTGCTACATGATTATTTTCAAAATTCAGTAATATATCCTCGAATGGTTTTTGATGTCCATTTATCCTTAATGAAACCTCAGAAACACCAAGTTTGTCAAATATCATAATACTACGCGTTTGATTATTTACTCGTGTAGCATCTTGTAATGCGATAAATATGTGTCTTGGTGCAGAAAACCCTGCTGAGAAGCTATTTGCCAAGTAAATAAACCATTAATGTTACTTTCAAAAGCATCTGTGGTCACTGTCAACCATGACAACGTTGATTTACCGCCTTGACTCATAAAAGATAGCAATCGGTCTTCTTCAGGTATTGACAGAGTTATCACCGGCATCCACAATGAAAGTTTCGTTAGTACTACTTTACCAGCATCACCAACGGGTCTCCATAATGCATCATCTTCAGTGCCTTTTCGAAATAGTACAACCGTATGTTTGGCTCCAAAAATAACCTTTCTGACATTTCTGCAGAATCCAAAGATATGTGACAGTGGAATCGCACATGAAAACGCTCTTCTGTTACCTTTCAACATTGATCGACGTGCTGCAAATCCTAAATTAAATTCTGGATTAGCACCATGAACCACAGGCCACACGTCAGCGTCAGCATTATTTCTTGGTCGTCTTATATTATATTGTCTGTTATCAGGGTGGTCAGAAGTATCCTTGACAAACATCATTGATGGACCAACAGATCTTGAATAATCGTCGCTGTATCTCGCAAGACCAAGTATTGTTGTAGCAACGTCAACGTCTTTCTGAATTGATTCAATATTTTTTCCGTCAATCATGTACGTAGCGCTATCAAATAACGCCATAATACCATTATTAACAAAACCAACCCTAACTTCATCTCCATATGCTACTGGTGCTGCAGGAGCAACGTTATTTAAAATTTCACCTTCTACTTCAATAAATGCCTCAGCGGGTAGAAAATATCTGCTTGTATCCTGAACTTGTAGTTCAATCTTTCCAGGCTGATTTGGAACTCGTGCGTCGTAAGAATAATATTGATAATCACGCACAGACTCATCCTTGAGTACTGGTGCATCCATGTCGAACGCTGGATCAGATATACGTTTGAACATCATTATTATAATTATTATCGTCTAAAACGAAGACCACTTCCTGCTATCAGACTAGCGGTTATATTTTTTTCTTTTTCTGATAATGGTACATCAGCCAACTCTGCTAGTTTTTGATTAGCAGCTTGATTTATTATTTTACTAATATTTGCAGGCATTACTTCAGTGCTAGGTAATTTTACAGGTTGAGGTTTTCGTCGTATTAATCGTATTAGTCTATCTTTGATCGCTGAGAATGCTTTATTAGCAACATCACCAACAGCACCAATACCTTTTTCACGAACAACATCAATAGCTTTCATTGATAGTTGCTTTGCAATCGGTATTGCTTTTGGGGTTATCCTTCTAAACAGACCCTGAACAATATCGCCTAGTCCATCTCCGTAGGTTGTTTTGTATACTGGTAATCGTGAATTTATTACCCTGACCATGGTTGGTCCACGCTGAGTACTATGTACGATCATTTTATTATAGTAGCTGTATTTAATTACATACTCAATCCAGTGACTTAGTCACTATGGTAGTCATCGGCGATTTCATTAATGAGGGACCGATATACATTAATATCCATAATTCCACCTGTAAATAATCGTTTACAAATATCAGCTGCTTCATTAATGATTTCTGGGGAATTATTACCAGCTCGTTTTCCTCCAATGAGGATTTCTAGTCGATCAACATCAGCAAGAACGTTATTGGGACAAGTAATAAGGCCACTTCCTAAACCACTTCCAGTTGCGCCAGGAGCATCATAAAATTCCTCTTCCTCACCAGTTTCTTCTTTTGGTTTCGGTGATACTGGATAATCACGAAGTGATTGCTCAAATGGTTTTGGTGTTTTTTCTTGTTTTTTTCCTTGTTTTTGTTGTTGTTGTTTTTGTTGTTGTTGTTGTTGTTGCTCTGGCGACATCTGTATATGCGAAATATAACTATATACTGCACGAATATAAATTATATATTTTGGATCATCATTTCTGGCCTGATCAACTTTGTAATACGTACGAAATATCCATTTGTACCAGGTTTCACGACTTACATTTTTATCAGCATATTCAGGTTTTAAAAACCGTCCTCGATCATTATAGCTTTTCACAGCAATCTCAGCTAATCCTCCTAAACTTTTAGTCCCTGTAATATTGATAATAGCATCTTCGGTAAATTTGTCACTTATATCAGTTCTTTCTCTTGTTTGTTCTTCTTCTAGTTTCTCTGGTTCTTGTGTACGATCCTTTATATCACCTATTTCACCACGAACTTG
The DNA here is from genome assembly GCA_016617855.1 of Megalonaias nervosa. Classification (NCBI taxonomy): domain Eukaryota; kingdom Metazoa; phylum Mollusca; class Bivalvia; order Unionida; family Unionidae; genus Megalonaias; species Megalonaias nervosa. Next base: position 11,473 of record JAECUM010008988.1, read on the forward strand.
TTCAATACCTTCAAGTTTTTCTCGCATTGGTTGAGCAGCAGCTATTTCACCTGGAAGCTTCTCTAAAATCTTTTTTGTTTTCTTAGTTCGCTCTGCTATTTTTCCAGTTGCTTCAGCGGTTTTCTCTAATACAGGGAGAATACCTTTAGTTGTTTCTGTAACAGGTTTAAATAATTGTTTTGTATCCTCTGCAGATTCAACTTGAGATTCCTGACGTGATTGTAGTTGTTGCTTGACTAAATCACGGACGGGTAAATATTTTTTGATTGCCTGTAGTCGCCCTCGAGCTAATCTAGCTGAGTGTGGTTCTCCAATATTCATTTATTAATAATATTTATACTGGCTGTTTAATTTATAGCAGCAGAGAGGGTGAATGACCAATACTGAGTGACCAACGCGTAAATGAAATCGCATAAAAATTTGAAAAAAATATGTCAGCGATTGATAACAAAACTGAGCTAACCCAAACGATTTATTATCCGTTCTCAACCGTATGGAAATAGTCTCGGTTAGAGGCTTTGGTTTAGCGTCATTGACCTTTTTTTTTAGCCTTCGTAGGAACCTTTATTTTTTATAAATAAGGTCTCCAGCAAAGTGGTCTGTTCACCCTCTCTGCTGCTCGGCGCCTATGCTATATAACGATTAAATTTCCAGTTTTGGATATTATCCCTAAACTGACCAACATAGAGGTCACGTCTGTATGCTAAGAGAAACAAACTTTTTCCAAACACATACTTTACTGTGTTTATTTTCATTACTTGATAAGGTCAGACTAATATATCCCTTGATTGTAACTGAAACTAAGCATAATTCTTCGTGACATAAAATGTGTTAGCATGTGTTTTTGCAATGGGTAAAATTGCCCATGCTTATTTGGGGCACTTCCTTTGTCATATTTTCAGTTTCTGAGGTGTGTAATTTTGCATGTGGTTCAGCTCTTGAATTATGGAGGTAAGTAAATCTTGCATGTAGACCGCAATTACATAATGCCTGAACAGATGTCATCGATTTTGAAAAACACTAGAACTTATGAAGTTTGCATAGGCCGATGACTAGTAAAATCTGTACATTCCGATTAGTTACTCTCGTAGCGGTTTCCATAGGACGGGGTAATGAACTAGGAAAACAAACTATTGGGCGATATGTGCTATGTATATCTATAATGTGTGTATTATTTTCGCAATCATAATAGTTTTGTAAGGGTTATTTAGCTAATAACAATTTAAATGCTAACCCACGAATGCAATCCCAGTCTATTTTTAGAGAATATTTTCCTCATTCATTTTGGTGGTGATACAAGAGTTAGATTAGGGCATTCTGGTATTAAATTAAGGGTAACTTTATATTTTTAGAGTGTGAGCAATATGATAAGGCTGTCTGGATGTATTACAGCGACAGTGCATAGTCAGTAATGAGGCATTGATGCTGATCCGGAAGTGAACTATGTGACCCATTACACGGTGCATTGTTGACAGTCCAGCCTATAAATAAAAAGTGTCAGATAACCTGACAAGAACTTTACCATGAGTTCATCTTTGAAGATAGTTCAGATTAACATATGATCTATTAGGATTTGAACACAGTAGAAGAAACAAATGCAGAGACCATATAGGAAAAAGAAAAATAGTAGCAGGGGACAATATAGCCTCGAAGGGTTTATATAAGGAAAAAAAACAACCTGGGACGATATAGCCTCAAACAGGAATTTAACGTGGTGGGACTGTGTAGCCTCAAATGGGGAATGAACAGGGTGGGAATGTTTAGCCTCAAGGGGAAATGGAACAGGGTGGGACTGTATAGCCTACAGAGGAAATGAAAATGAATGGGACCATTGAGACCCAAAACGTCACGGCAATGGATGCAGTGTTACAAGTGGCTGGCCTCAATTTGGGCTATATAGTAACATTGCTATAGTACAAGTTACATAGCTCATGTACGCGGTCTAAGTCACTTTTTGCAGCTTCAGGTGTCATTTTGGAGAATTTGATTACACATACCTTTAAATGGCGTTTATTAACTTTATTTCGCGCCTTGTCCATCCAAATTCCATTGAAGAATATTGTATAAATTCTTCGAGAAATGCTTAATGGCAAATTCAATGACGTACTTCGTCATTTTTAGGCATAGTCAAGCAAGCGGGGTGATCTCGTTTAAACAGGTTTCGTCGCACGCTATGATGTAAGAGGCTATGGAACGTGCCTGTGGTTGGGAAAAAGTTATTACAAACATAAACAGAGAGGCGACAATGTCATCATTTATAAACAATGCCTGGGGAAACACCGGCAGGAAAAAACTGGCACACAATTCCAATAAATTGGAGGCAATTATGTAACTTCGTTTATATCTTCTGTATGGTATGTCATATATTTTACTTAAATTCGTACATACTACCTATTTTTTCCATACAAGTATGTGCTTTCATACACGTAAAAGACTGTAAGATGGCTGTCAATTCAGATTTATTTCAGTTAAATTTTACATCAGGCTAAATTATCATTTTGAAGAAATGTCATGTACATGCTAAGAATAAAATTTATTGTATGTCACTCTTCTATCCCATTCATAGTTGAACATCCATACAGGAGATGATTGAAGATGCACGCGACTTCTTGTTCACGCAATTGTACACTTGATTCCCCCTGCACTGGTAATAGTTCGATCCAATATCAGCATTTTTGACCCAGTGTAATGGAAAACTGCCATTGTAAAAGTCCATAGCGATCGATAATTTTCGTCTGGAATTTTTGTCATGACAATTAATGTGTAGATCACTCAAAAATCACGATTGAATAAACTTTGCTATAACTATATTACGATTACATTTTATAAATAAAATTATTTTTTAAACTTATATCAGTAAATGCGCTTACATGTCCCGAGAGACTTGTTGCATAATGACTATATTATTGTATCCGATATATATATATATATATAGTATATATATATATATATATATATATATATATATATATATATATATATATATATATATATATATATATATATATATATATATATATATATATATATATTCCCCCAATGGGTTAAAGTCGCCTATGCACTGAGTGCTTCGCAACTGATTATAGCCCTGGGCTGGGCCCTTGGCCCCAGGCTGGGCTCAACTGTTTAATCAGGAAAGGCAATTTTTATTTTATATATATATAAAGCATTACCTAGACCTGAAATTATGTTGGCGGTGTTCATAAATTTGCATAATTGTAATGATGCTATAAATAGCTATTATCAAGGAAAAGACCGATGCCAAATTGGATTTGACTAAAATGTAACGCTAAAATTAAGAAATTGTCCCAGGATTTAAAGGAGACAAAATATATCCCGGAACATTAGATTACATTGGTTTAGACTAAAATGGATAAACACAGTAACTACTTATAGCCACACCTTGTAAAAAAAAAAAAAAAAAAAAAAAACCTATTTAAAACCCTAGCATCTATTTATAGCTACAACCTGTGGAAATTCCTATGGAAAAACCCGTCTATATTTATAGCCTCAAATTTATAGCTTCAATGACGTCACTGTACTGCATCCTAGGGGAAAATGGCAACAGTGTTGCAAGTGGCCGACCTCAATCTGGCAGAAATTGAGTAACAGTGTTGTAAGTGGCTGACCTGAATACGCGTTACTGTAGGTAGGTAGGTGAAATGAGTTTGATAGGGACAAAGGGAGTTTTATAGGGACAAACAAAGACCCACACACACACACACACACACACACACACACACACACACACACACACACACACACAAACGTCATGTTTTAGCTTAGAATGTAAATGAAGATGAAATTTCACAAAATACGCTATCCCTTACACCACAACAATACTATCCATCACATCAACTATACCATTTAACACACCCTAAACACTATCCAAAAGTCTTGTGTTTTAGCTTAGAATGTAAACGAAGAAGATGAAATCGCACAAACAAGACTATCCCTTACACAACCAAAAGTACTATCCATCAAACCCATCTCTGGCAAATGTGTCAGTGGCATACGATAAAATTATTTCTGAGGTACTGGTGCCAGTGACATCAGCGCTGATATAGGGAAGCTGTGACAGTGGCGGCTCATGGTTTGCGTGTTAGACCTGGGTCAGTTGAAAAAAACTAGCTGGCTCGTGTGAAAGAGGTTGTTCTGGGACTGGGCGTGGGTGCGGGGGATGGAGGAGGGAAAAGAAGTGGCAGGTAGAGGAAGTAATAAAATAGCAGCGGACTGCCGGAAAGGGGAAGAGCAGGTGGTTTCCTTTTACCTTTATCTTTGCTGCCAGTGGTTCTGATGATGAGAGTGCGGTTGACGTCATCGCACAGTTTTAGTAAGGCACTGTTATATGGTTTAAGGTCAGGGTTCGTTTTGATCAGTTATGAAAACGTCACAGATTGTGTATCCCCTTCTTTAAAAATTCTTTGTCCTCGAGACTTATATCTTTTTTACGCTTGGACAAAATGTGTCGTAACCTGTTGCCGGTGGTGCTGAGATAATCCTTTATTCCTCTAGCCTCACTGGAAAAGACCTGGAAATTTTTCTTCAAAAAAAACCCATATACTCCTCCAGAAAATTAGTTCTCAAATTTGGAAAATTCAGTACATTGCTATCTATACCTCGAAACCTCCCCACAGAGCTCTAATGAACTTTATTCTAATTAAGACTATCTCTTTCATATGTATCATCAACCGTCTATGAGGCAGCCGCGAACAGTCATCATATTATTGATATCGGCTTCCAAAGTTGACAACAGACTTTTTCAGTTAAATAAGCCTGTTGTAATGCTCATTTCACTGATGTACTGTTCAAAGCGGTTATCTATTGGGTTAAAACTCATACTGCCTCCCGGATATTATTAGCAGATGGTTAATGACTGGCCATGATTTAACATCTGTAAACATCACTGTTCTGAGCCATAAAAATATGGTATCCACATACAGATAGGGGTTTCGTTTAACCATAAATATATGGTTCCTGCTTACAGAGCTAAGTGACATCATCCATAAATATATTCCTCACGCACTACCATGTTTATGCCATGTCTCTCAAAAGTGCTAAATCTTGACAGGTGTTTGAGTTTTGTTCATACAGAAGTAATATTATTTAACCATTGAAGCAACTCGCATTTGTTGTCGGCATAGTTTTGTTCATTTGTGTTCTTTGTGTTGGATATTTGTTGAGGTTAATAATGAAATTAAATACCAAATGATATGATAACTTTAACAGGCAAAACCACAGATTTAAGTACCCATGAAACTCTCTTTTTATTTTACAAAGCCATGGAAATTGTGACCCACAAAAATAATAATGTGGACTTAGTACAGAGCATTATCTTTGGAAGCTCTAAGTGCTTTACAATATTAGATAACACAAAAATACATACACAGTGACAAGATTACAAAAACAAACACTATGAAATTACAAAGCAAAAACATGCTGACAATAATGAAGGAAGTAAACATTAAATAAGTCATTAAGTCTGTTCTTGTAGTTGAAACAGATGAGTTTTAAGAGCACTCTTGACTGAAATCACAGCGTCCTTGTGTCTAAGATCAATGGGAAATTCATTACATGTAGCTGGGCCTTGGTAAGCAAAAGAACTTTGTATGACTTTGCATTTTAAATGTGGGAACAATGAGAATATGTGTATCAGAAGAGGAGCATAAGTTTCTAGATGGGGGTATACACATGGGCGAAGATAGATAAGTACTGAATATTGGACTGGAGCCAGTCAATGTAATGTGGCATTTCAAATGTTTCAAACAATATTTCTAATTATTCATACAATATTTCTAATTTTTCATATAGTATCTTTCTAATTTTTCATACAGTATTTCTAATGCCATGCAGTACTTCAGATTTTTGATACAGTATACTTTTAATATTTCATACATTTCTAATTTTTCATACAGCATCTCTAATTTTTCATGCAGTATTTCTAATTTTTCATACAGTATTTCTAACTTGTCATACAATACTACAAATTTTTCATACAGTATATTTTTAATACTTCATACAACATTTCTAATTTTTCATACAGAATCTCTGATTTTTCATACAGTATTTCTAATTTTTCATACAGTATTTCTAATTTGTCATACAGTAGCTCTAACTGTATATGTGCAACATCAATCCAGAAAAAAATATCTTTTCATTTGTGCATGAAATTTTTCCTTTACATAAGTTCTGCAAAATTTCAGGTTGATAAATGAGCTAAATATTTTTTCAAATAAATTGTACAAATTTTCATTTGTGCATCGGACAAAATAATATAAAAAAACCATATGCAACTTTACAGATAAATTATACAGTATTTCAATGATTAGCCACTATAGTTATGCTGACTGATGCAGAGGAGACGCTTCAATATGCGTTAATAGCTATAATAACATACCCACAGGTATCTGATTACTTTCCTCCAATACAGATCCTCTCTCAGTGTTGAAGCATTCAAGTGAAACTGCATTCATAGAAACCTGTGACCCACTGGCCATCACACTGTGAAACGTTATTTTAGCATATCACAACTGTGGATGAATGCCTGCTAAAATGATGAAATGCAATTAAAGGAATGATAAGTTAAAGAAGGATAATATACTGGTTTTTTGATTTTCAATACCCTAGGTTACCCTGCACCAGTCAATCACTAGGACGTCTCCACCCTCGTGTGCTGAGTCAGAGGAATATCAAACTGTCCACCAAGATAAAGGTGTATAAAGTAGTTATGCTAACAAGCCTCCTATATGGATATGAGACCTGGACAACATACAAGACGCACATCAAGCAGCTTGAGCACCTCCACACGAGAGCCCTTCGCTGGATTATGGGCATCAGATGGCAAGACAGAGTGACGAACCTAGAAGTGCTGGAAAGATCAAGCTTAACCAGTATCGAAGTGATGGTCACGAAAGCCCAACTCCGTTGGACGGGTCATGTCATCCATATGGAGGAGTCTCAAATGCCACGTCAGATTCTGGATGGAGTTCTATCTAGTGGGCAGAAAAAAATTGGTCGCCCCCCAAAAAAAGATTCAAAGACTCCATCAAGGACAGCCTGAGATGCTGTTCAATATCTGCAACAGACCTCGAGTCCTGCGCCAAGGATAGATCTGGGTGGCGTGCAGCTGTTCGTAATGGGTGCAAAACCTTTCAGGATGCCTGTAGAACGCAAGTCGCCGACGCCAGGGAATGCAGGAAGGCCTCATCGTTAAGAACCAATCCATACCTCCAGTGCACACACTGCTCCAGGACATGCGCATCTCGTATCAGACTCATCAGCTACATGAGGACCCATCAGCGAAGAGCAGCGCAGGATTGACTTCATCGAGCCCCAATGGTCAACCGATTACTGACCCTAGATTGCCAGAAAATGTTTATTTATCTTGTTATATGCAGTTTGTTCTTGTTATATGCAGTTTGTTCACTTCATCATGCTTTAATTGTAGAATTTTCTAAATTATCCCCAAGGAAAAAAGTATAACCTTATTGCTAATCTAGATTAACCACGTATCAAGCCTACAAAGTATGTATAAAATCATGGAAGGAATGTCGCAAACATAGTTATTGTTTCTATGAGTGAAATTCCACGACAATAATTCAATTATGAAGTTTACTAACGAAAAGCTAAAGCCCAAACAGGGACCTAATAACAATCCAAAAGAAAAACATGCAAATCATTTGTAAATTATTACAGTAATCTGTATTGTGCAATCATAGATCCTTTCATTGACTGCTGGTTTTGGAGATGTCAGGTATTTTTTAGAGAAGTATTCTAAAATTTAGAATTGCTGGCAAGCAAAGTTTATGAATTTTGGCTTGCACATTCATATATTACTGTCCAATAATGCATCAGAATGGAGAAGGGATACTATCTACTCAACTATGTGACTATTGGTATGGGACAGTACCATATAATATATTAGCACTGGACTGAAAGAATAAAGGCAAGGTGTAACTTTAAGATCTCATCTGTCATTACCTTACCACAGGCAAGACTATTTGTCTCAGCAAGGACAATGTACACCATAAAGACTGGAAAATCCAAGAAACTGCCAGATATCACTAAATTTCCTTTTAATATGAAAATTAGATTCCCTGTGGTCAGTTGAGCTGTGCAGCCAAAGGTACAGTAGGAGTAAATCTGTCATCAGGCTCCATCTGCATCAGTGTTCTGCTGGAAATCAACTTGTATTTTCTATTTTTCCTATCTTAATGGGATTTATTATTTTGCGGGAATCAGTATGAAAAGAAACTTTTCCCTCCAAAGTGCTTTTTTTTTGGTTGGTAATTTTATCAGAGATGGTGATAAGGACAATTTCAGTGACAGGATCTTTTTTACTCTGGAGTTAACTTTGTTTTCAATTTTAAAATATCATAATAGGTACATGAAAAAAATTGTGTTAAAATTAGCATTTGCTTTTCATAATGTAATAAAAGTAAATAAATATTTTTTGCAGTGGTTTATCAGAAGCCATGGTATAGACTATCATGATGCAAATGTAAAATTTTTCTTTTATCTCTAATTTTTCCAAAACTTGTGTTTAAATATCCAAATAAATTACACCAATACACTCACACATCGTTTGTCAAATAAAGAATACTGTTAATGTTGTTTCTTATATTAATGATGAAATGCAAAAGCGGAAAAGTTTGAAAAGTATGCACCATGAACAAGCCAAGCCTCTCTGGGCCAATCATCTGCATAAAAATTGGGAACTGGAGATATTTGATGCACGAGACAATGTAATTTTCAATGCCGTTTGTCTCGGGTTTTAATTAGTGAGTTTGCTGTTCTTATTCATGCAGAAAAATGCATTCAGAATATCTTTATCTGTCATGAGAGATGGAAGTTAACAAAATGTGCAAAGTAATTCAAGAGTTGAGAAAAGTCCCTGTTGTTGTCATTGACCTGGGTTTCTTGGCGTTTATTTCTGTTATAATACAAGTAGTACAAGAGTAATATTGTACCGTTACCTGTCTATAGTATTTATTTACTTGAACACAGAGCTTGATCTGAAGTATGTTCAACAACAATGCTTTCATCCAACCCTCCCAATATTTTGCAGCTATGCACACAGTAAATATACTACTCAAATTTAATGATTTTAAGCAGTGTTGAATTAAATGCAACCACTGATCCCTGATATCACCTCTGATTTAAAATGCACATTCAGAATTCAGAAATTGTTTTGGGAGTACAATGCATATGCACGAACTGTTGGTTTTCCTAAACAAAAACCGTAATATTTTCAACGAAATATGACCTCCTGCACAGCATCCTGCTTTGCTTATCAGTTAATAAAAGTTGTCCTGTTTGATGGAACAAAGCGTAATTTAAAATAAAACCCCCAAACCCAAAGCAGCAGAGAGGGTGAACAGACCAATTTGTGTAGAGACCTTATTTTAAAAAAATAAAGGTTCCTACGAAGGCTAAAAAAAAGGTCAATGACGCTAAACCAAAGCCTCTAACCGAGACTATTTCCATACGGTTAAGAACGGATAATAAATCGTTTGGGTTAGCTCAGTTTTGTTATCCATTGACGTATTTTTTTTTCTTCAAATTTTATGCGATTTCATTTACGCGTTGGTCACTCAGTATTGGTCATTCACCCTCTCTGCTGCTATAAATTAAACAACCAGTATAAATATTATTAATAAATGAATATTGGAGAACCACATTCAGCTAGATTAGCTCGAGAGCGACTAGAAGCAATTAGAAAATATCTACCCGTCCGTGATTTAGTCAAGCAACAACTACAATCACGTCAGGAATTTCAAGTTGAATTTGAAGAGGATACAAAACAGTTATTTAAACCTATTACAGAGACCACTAAAAGTCTTCTTCCTGCGTTAGAAAAAACCGCTGAAGCAACTGGAAAAATAACAGAAAGAACAAAACAGACAAAAAGAATTTTACGTGGACTTCCAGCCGAAATAGCTGCTGCTCAACCAATACAACAAATACCTGAAGACGCTGAAGCACTAGCCCTTGAACCAAAATCAGTAGATCCTATAATTAATGCTAAACTGTTAAATAAATTTAATGAAGATACTATTAAAGTAATTAAAAACGACATTAAAACCATACAACAATTGATTGATTTTGCTGTGGATAGTTTTAGTCGAAGAGATAAATTAATGAAACCTGAATACGCTAAAGATATTAAAAACCGTGAACAATGGCAAAATTCATTATATCGCATACGTATGGATGTTAAACAAGCTAGAGCTGATGAACCATTATATCAGGAATATATTAGGGGAATTAATGATTTAATTCAATCAAGAAAAGAGGAGAAAAAACAAGGAAAAAAACAAGAAAAAAAAACCACAAGAAAAAACGTTTAAAGAATCAATTCGTGATTTTCTAAGATCACCAAAAACATCACCGAAACCAAAAGACGAAACTGGTGAGGAAGAAGAATATTATGATGTTCTTGGCGCAACTGGAAGTGGTTTAGGAAGTGGCCTTATTACTTGTCCCAATAACGTTCTTGCTGATGTTGATCGACTAGAAATCCTCATTGGAGGAAAACGAGCTGGTAATAATTCCCCAGAAATCATTAATGAAGCAGCTGATATTTGTAAACGATTATTTACAGGTGGAATTATGGATATTAATGTATATCGGTCCCTCATTAATGAAATCGCCGATGACTACCATAGTGACTAAGTCACTGGATTGAGTATATAATTAAATACAGTTATTATAATAAAATGATCGTACATAGTACTCAGCGTGGACCAACCATGGTCAGGGTAATAAATTCACGATTACCAGTATACAAAACAACCTACGGAGATGGACTAGGCGATATTGTTCAGGGTCTGTTTAGAAGGATAACCCCAAAAGCAATACCGATTGCAAAGCAACTATCAATGAAAGCTATTGATGTTGTTCGTGAAAAAGGTATTGGTGCTGTTGGTAATCTCGCTAGTAAAGCGTTTTCAGCGATCAAGGATAGACTAACACGATTAATACGCAGACCTGCGGTCCGACCTCAACCTGTAAAATTACCTAGCACTGAAGTAATGCCTGCAAATATTAGTAAAATAATAAATCAAGCTGCTAATCAAAAACTAGCAGAGTTGGCTGATGTACCATTATCAGAAAAAGAAAAAAAATATAACCGCTAGTCTGATAGCAGGAAGTGGTCTCACTTCCCGAAGTGGTCTTCGTTTTAGACGATAATAATTATAATAAAGATGTTCAAACGTATATCTGATCCAGCGTTCGACATGGATGCACCAGTACTCAAGGATGAGTCTGTGCGTGATTATCAATATTATTCTTATGACGCTCGAATTCCAGATCAGCGTGGACGAATTGAACTTCAGGTTCAAGATACAAGTAGGTATTTCTTACCCGCTGAGGCATTTATTGAAGTAGAAGGTGAAATTTTAAATAACGTTGCTCCTGCAGCACCAGTAGCATATGGAGCTAATGTTATTGTTGGTTTTGTTAATAATGGTATTATGGCGTTATTTGATAGCGCTACGTACATGATTGACGGAAAAAATATTGAATCAATTCAGAAGGACGTTGATGTTGCTACAACAATACTTGGTCTTGCGAGATACAGCGACGATTATTCAAGATCAGCTGGTCCATCAATGATGTTTGTCAAGGATACTTCTGACCACGCTGATAACGGACAATATAATATAAGACGACCAAGAAACTTCGCCGATAACGCTGACGCTGACGTGTGGCCTGTGGTTCATGGTGCTAATCCAAATTTCAACTTAGGATTTACAATACGTAAATCAATGTTAAAAGGTGACAGGAGAACATTTTCATGTTCAATTCCACTTTCACATATATTTGGATTTTGCAGAAACGTCAGAAAAGTTATTTTTGGAGCTAAGCATACAGTTGTACTTGTACGAAAAGGCACTGATGATGATGCAATATGGAAACCCATTGGTGATCCTGGAAAAGTAGTACTAACAAAACTTTCATTGTGGATGCCAGTGATGACTCCGTCAATATCTGAAGAAGACCGGTTGTTATCTTTTATGAGTCAAGGCGGTAAATCAATGTTGTCATGGTTGACAATGACAACAGATGCTATCCAGAGTAATATTAATGGTTTATTTACATGGCAAATAGCTTCTCAGCAAGGTGTTTCTGCACCAAGACACATATTTATCGCATTACAAGATGCTGCACGAGTAAACAATCAAGATGAAAGCATAATGATATTTGACAAACTTGGTGTTTCTGAAGTTTCATTAAGGATAAATGGACATCAAGAACCATCCGAAGATATATTACTGAATTTCGATCAAAATCATGTAGCACGTGCATATCATCGTCTTATGTTGTTTATGGGGCGTGATCAGAACATTGATACTGGTTTACAAATATCACAGTTAGATTTTACAACCTTATATCCCATTTATTACTTTTCACTAGAACAGTTAGATTTAACCAGACAATCAGTAGTTGATATACACTTTCGAGCTCGTGTGACTCGAGGAGCTATTGTCAATTACAGAGCAATCGCCGTTATCCTCAGCGATAAGACGATGTTACTTGAAGGTGTTGGTGGACGAATGAGAGTCGTTGATGCCCCAGTAGAAAATATGTAACACGTAATTAGATCACATTTAAAATCAGGATAATAATTATAATGTCATATCATCACGCTAGTGTTACCCTGACTCCTGGTCAGATTAAAAGGCTACAATCAGCATCAAAAAATAACTGTGGAATAAAAATATCGCTAAAAAAAGAACAGATGAGCGGTTCAAATAAATTATCGTTGACCGAGCGTCAATTCAGAAACTTCAATGAAGCCAAAAAATCAAATAAAGGTATAAAACTTAATCTTTCTGCGGGAGCTATCAAAGACATCGTTAAGACAGGTGGTATATTTCCACTTCTCGCAGCTATACCAGCATTAATAGCCGCTGCAGCCCCAGCTGTTGCAAAAGCAGCTGCATTAGGTGCTGTTGGAACTGCTGCTGGAATGGCATTAAAGAAAGCAACCGGGCAGGGAATAAGAAGAACATTCAAAAAAAAAGGGAAGAGGTCTAAGATTGCCAGGGACCCCATATTCTTACAGAAAGGGTCTAAGACTTCCCGGGACCCCATATTCATGGTACGGAAGTGGTCTAAGACTTCCCGGGACAGTTTGCTGATATCGCCTATGTCCAATTTTGATTTACTCGACGCTGCTAAGCAACTAAAAATAAAAAACTTCAGAGGTGTTTTTATGCGCGATCAATTACCTAAAATCGCTAGCGATTGAGAAACTGGTATTATTAATCTCGATAAAAACTCTGGACCAAGCACGCATTGGGTTGGATATGCAATTGATCCACGTGGAATTATTTATTTCGATTCATATGGATTAGCGCCACCTAAGGAATTTCTTCATTATGTCAGCAATAATATTGCTCCAATTTGGTATTCAACGTTACCAACACAAACATTAACTGATCACCAATATGTGGTCGTGAAGTACTTAATGTACTTGATGCTATATCAAAATCAACAAAACCACCTCATAAAGTCGTGCATGAATATACCACATTGTCACATTTAAACAGACATTGATAAATATAATGGTAGATATTTACGGAAGATCTCGCAAAGCTCAGCAGCAAGCTGATTTATCTAAATACGCAACTCTTGATCAACTCAGAAATGAGATTGACGATTTATTAAATATTACAAGTGTGGATCAAAATGAAGTCGTTGTTTTTCAGGATAAACAAGGACGATTAAAAACGAGTAACATATGACTGCCAGATGTACTCATACGAATTCCTACCGCAGTTGCTGATAATATCGTTATTTTCTCCGATCAGGGTAAAATACAAGATTCTGGTAAGTCAGTTAACGATTTTATCAAGCGAGCTGGCGATTCATTCACGGATTACATTATCACGAATCGAAATAAAATTATAGACCTTGGAAATCCAACCATAGATACAGACGCCACAACAAAAAAAAAATATGTCGATGATCAAGAATCTAAGTACGTGTTAGTCAACGGTGGTATAATGCGTGCATTTCTCAACATGAATAATAATGGTATTAATAATCTTAGAACACCAGAATCAGATTTTGACGCTGCAACGAAGAAATATGTAGACGATAGCAACATTCCTATGACAAATTCTTTAGCTACAATCAATACCGAAATGACCACACTCAATGGTACTTTTACTAGACATTTACAAACGTTTTTAAATTTTCGTAGAAACATAAACAAATCTGTACATGAATTTTTTTGGTGATCCACCAATCGTTGACATAAAACTAGCCGACGTTAACATGAAACTTAATGATATTGTTAGTGGAATACCTAATATTGTTCAAAAAACTAATCTGATTAAAATTCCTCACAGTCAGATCGTCAATATCGTGTACACAGCAGCATCAGAATCAATAACATGGACACCATAAAATAACACTCTCGAACATATCGCAGAAGTAACTGGGTTATACAGGCTATCCCTTTACGGTTCGGAAATTACTGCGGCAACTTCATTATCACCGAATGTATATCATAATCCTCTATTGGTGATGCTAACCAAGAACATCAAAGAAACGTTTATGTTAACATCAACGGAAATACCCCCGAGACGTTAACTGGTGGTGCCTAGAATTCGTAGCTGAATCTTAATTAAATGACGTTGTTAGTATAATGAATCAAGTGACTGAGTCACTTATCGACGTTCAACGTCACAGATACGCTCAAGTATGTGAGTGTCAAACCAAACTAGAAAATATCATCGACGATTATACAGTAAAAGTAAAAAAATATCGCAGACGTATGGTTGTCATTGATATAATCGTTTACTCAGTTTCCGCTGTTGTTGCTGGAACACGATTATTATTATCAACGATAACGATGACAGCGCCTGCGGTTATAACAATCGTCGTTTCAACGGCAACAACATGCGCAGGTATTTTCAGTATTATCGCTAAGAAGATAACTACATGTACAAATAATAAATTGCACGAGTACATGATGAAATTACACACAGCAACAGTCGCCTACTCTAAATTAGCTTCATATATTTCTTTGTATCTTAGTGATGGTAAAATATCTGATGAGGAGTTCGCAACGATAAAACCTACGATGAAGCATTCAGAATCGCTGACAATAATCAAGACGAATTAAATAATAACAATAACAATAATGTCTGCGTCGAGAGAATTACTTCAACAGATCGTCACGAATACGACTCCATCAAAAACTATAATGATTTCTTTAAGTTCGACCAATCCTGAATTTAGCGTTAACTTTCCAACCGCAATTCCTGCAAAAGAAATAGCATTAGCACAGTTACGGGTTTATCATAGCTGGCCTAATATTAGATCAAAACCATTTGGTGGACTACAGCCAGATAATTCATTAGTATTCGCAAATAAGAATAAACCTGATGGAACTCCTGATTGGCAAGTAGTTAGTATTCCAACTGGCAGTTATCAGATAGAACAGATCAACGATGAATTTCAACGCAGAATTAAATCCATTACAGAAAAAGAATCCAAAATAGCGATTACTGTTTACGAACCAACATTATCAGCGGCTATTGAAATAAATTCCCCTGATTATCTCGTAGACATTTATCAAAGTTCGATTAGATCAGTATTAGGATGGCCTGATGTTCCTCCAGACCAAAAATCAAATGGAATTCCAGAACCAACCAAAAATGAATTTCTCACAACGGAAAAAAAATTCATTAAAGATCCAGAATATCGAAATGAAAATCCATGGTCTTATATAACATTTGAATTTGATCCAAGCGACGACAGATATTACTTTACTGATTTTGACGGTCGAAGAACCCCTAAGATAACTAGATCAGCATTTAATGCTATCAGAGACGCCAGGACGCAGATTGATAGAGAGATTGTTGATGAAGAATTTTTTAAAAGATTTTTAGATCGTCTTAAACCCGAATACGATAAAACACTTAATGATTTAAGAAATTTATTTATTTCATTATCTCAACATTATAGCGATGGTGTAAAAAATCAGATAATCGTGTCAATAAAACATTTAAATAGGGTCCTATTTGATTTATACATCGCCAATCGAAGTATTATAAACGTTGCGACTAAACTCGATAGAAATATTTACACAACTCCAGAATATAAGCAATTATTTCTTAATCATTACAAAATAACAGAAAAAGATTTACAAACATTTATAATTCCCGGATTTAGCTCTGAAGAGCTAAAGAAATCATTAACTGATCTTATTGAAGAATATTATCCGGGAGTAATTGATTCATTTAGAGAAACCCCACCACTGGTTATTCTTAAACATAACAACGATCCATACGGTGAAGGTCGTCATATATCGCCAGGCATTGTTAATATAACATCAACGATCGCAATCAATCTAGTATGTGATGTAATTGATGGCAGCTATCAAGTAGACCTTGAGAAATCTAGCCAGGCCCAGCAAGGATATATATTATACTCATTCAGTCCTCAAGCGCCCCCCTGGTGGTTAATTGTATCTGAACCAATTAACCCCGTTTATCTACGTGTACATAATCCATTATTGTCGAGAATAAATTTCAAACTCACAGACCAGTCTGGATACATTTTGGATCTACGAGGAGAGAATCTTAATATTAATTTGTATATACACTCGTAGAGTAAATACTGCAGTTGTCGTACTTATGTACATGTGATAGGGAGCAAAAAACCAACAAAAAACGAGATTTTTGAACAAAATCAGCGAATCTAAATCATCACAACATTTGTAACACTTGGTAGGTCTCTATATACATTTTTTCTCAAAAACACGGATAAAAATTATTTTTTTTCACTGTAATGAAGCGCGATAACTCTGCTCTGTCTCTCTGTAGAGCAAATTAAACGATTATCTCCCTTGTAATACATGTTATCTATAATCGAGGTATTTCAGTCTCTGTACGGACACGATATATATTGTTTTTCGTTAATTATTTAGTGATCTATCTGTTCTCTGTAAGCATCGCTGTTAGTGAAGCAGTAATTTGTAACAGAGAGAGATGTTGATGCATCTTTTGACTCTGATAACCTTAAATTCACGTCGTTTTATACAATGCGCTGAATCTCAAATCAAGGTTATTTTTAGCTCGTGTAACACGTGTTATTTACGTAACGAACGATATTTGCGGAACCGGTACATTCATTATATTATTATATTAAAATGTACCGATTCCGCAAGCACAAATATCATATGTGGAATCGGTACAATTATTATATTATTATATGAAAATGTACCGATTCCACAAGCACTTATATACCAAGTACGTAGAGTTATTTTTAGCTCTAACACATGTATTATGACCTTAACGAACGATAACTCATACGTGCGATTATTTTATTAATTTTGAAAAATTGAAGTAAATTCACGCTACATTAGTAATACAAGTCCTGTGAGATAGCGCAAATATACTTAAATTTAACTGTATTATTGATAAGATAGCGATGGTCGAAGTGGTAAGACGGTTGGACGTAGATCGAAGTTCTGCAGACTCTCGCGTGTTCGAGTCTCAAAAAATGCTAAAGAGATATTATCTTGCATTTGGCGACTGATGCTATTTAATCGGGGGAACCCGGAGAATTTCCTCGAAATCCACAACAGACAAAATACACTCTCCTACCATACACCCTTGTGGTGGGTGTACCTTTTACACTCCCCGGGGTTTTGTATGGGGGGGGGGAGAGTGTACAAAATCTGTTGGACGTAGACAAGATTCCCCCGTCATCACCATTTGAATATATTTCATGACCATACAATATATGTTGTGCCGTCCAAAATCGTAATCATAAACCATCTGTATATATTTCATGAATCATACAATATATGTTGTGCCGTCCAAAATCAAAATCAAAAACAGCCCCCTGACAAAAAAAAAAGTCATGGGGGCTAATATTTTTTTATTTTAAATATATAAATATATATATAATGAACCATGAAAACATCAATGATATTATCTGTGCTATTAAAAGACTAAAACATAACGGAATAAAAATATCTGATAATCTCGACCCTCAGAAAATTATGTGCGATTTTGAATCACTGCAACAGAGAAAATTTGATAATAAATATACACTACCTTAAAACTACAGATTTATAAAATTAATTTATCAATCTATGCTTGAATCACTAGCTATGGTAAAAGACGATCAGGTAAAGCTATTTGCACCTCTTGCACAGTCAATCGAAAAGGTTAAATCCGAACTGTCTCGTGAATACGAAAGAAAAAAAATTATGGACAATCGTGTAATGCAATTAAGAAAGATTATGCTATCTGATTCTGTCAAAAATTATAGTGACGCTGAGAGCAGCGACGGTGAAGGTGGACCTTGACAGAGTCAGGGACTGTGGTGATTGCTAAACAAAAACCCTGGCAAAACTGACAGTCGAACTATATACAGTAATTCTGTTTTTGTTAAGAAATAGTTATATGACATATTCAAATATTACCCGCTGATTATATTTTTTCGAAAATGCAGATTTGTACATTTTATCAGCTGCAAATTGTACCGATCGTGGATGTATATCAAAATATCTGGCAGCTGCGTTTATTGAGGGGAAAGTTATTTCTTGGTCTGTTTCTGTATTTATGGATTTAATTGCTCTCTTTACGAATACTTTACACGCTCCTGTATTTCCACGTCTAGAATTCTGACTCTGTGTGATAACTTGCAGGTTAGATAGCTGATTATTCTGGGGATTCCCATCAAAGTGGTCAACTACAAGTCCGTCTTTAATCAATCCAAAATAACATTCAAATATGAACCTATGTGAGAAATAATTTTTACCTCTACCAGCATTGAATCTAAAATAACCAAATTATCAAGACTACCGACTGGTTTTTTTAATCGACAGTGCCTGATCACGCCATCACGAGACGCTTCATAATTTTTGACGATCGGATGTGCTACAAATTTGTTTTGCTCCATTTATATAATAATATTATTTGTCTAAATCATTATTCTGAAATCTGGCCAGATAATCCTCTGCTGTTTTTATAGGGGATTTACCTCACGATGTATTATTTTCTTGGTCATAATAACGTTTTAATTCTATATATTTTTTTCCACCGCATTTCACACATAACTGAGTTTTTCCTCTGACTCTAGCACCACACTGAATACACGGTTTTGGTCCTAGACTTCCATGTCTAACACGTTGCATATGGTAGCCACAGAATTCATTCACGCATGCTCTGTTACAAGGAGAAGTATGTCCAATTTTAAGCCAGTGGCAGTAATTCTTTGTTTCAATCATTAAATATATATACTAAAATTCAATTTAAATATTTGTTTTAATTATATGGAGGAATTATCCATGATTGAACCTTCCGCAGTCTCAGAGGGACCCAGATTTGACCTTGACAGACTACCAGAATATAAATTTAGTGTTTCGATGCAGGATCTAGCTTTAACGAATGAAGATATAACAGAACGTATCCGTGAAGCCAAGAAGGAATTTCGTGACGATGGTGCGGCTCATGTGTGGTCAACATTCAGAGTTGGAAATGTTGTCAATGTGATGACTGACAAACGAGGAAAAGTAATTATTAACCACCTTGATAATCAAAAATATTTTATTTTAATAAAATTTATTGTAGAGACAGATGACAATATCTGGATTATTCGTGATAAGCGTGATCCAGTCCGTGTGCAGTCGGGAAGCAATATTGTTCTCTTAAATAACAGATCCAAGCCCGGAATACTTATGGTATTGATAAGCCATATTATGAGCGAGGGTATCCTGTAACTGCTGTTGTCTATGCAATATATCCGCTGAATGATAAACCTGACGTTAAGGATCTCAAACCGATGAAAGTGTCGAGAATAAACTGTGTAGCTGAACGAGTTACAGAACATTTCACAAATGCGATACGTGGTAATGGCTTGACAGATTTAAGACGTAAAAAAATAAACACATGGGCAGAAACAGTTAAAGATACTGGAGCATCTATTAAAGATGTTGCTGAGCTGGGAAAGCTATTAAAATTTCCAATAACGGTGAGGACGTTAACAGGAGAGATTTTGTATAAATCAAAATATGAATCAAGAGGAGCTTCCATAGACATAGTCGATCATAACGCACATGATGGACTAATGCTGTAACAATATTTCCACGAGACAGAACGGTTAAATTTTATGATGGTGATATATTTGATTTTATCAGAAATATTAGTAAAAGTGACCCTGTATCTGTTTGGTTGTTTCAAAGTTCAGAACATTATTACGATCAATTTGTACGGCCTAATGGTGATATTTATCGTACAGAATCTCTTCATGAAGAGATGAGAAATCTTGCGCTGAAATATACTTTTGAAGATATCAAGGTTGGAGAATTATTAAATAATTGTTTTACTGTACCATCGGTTGCTGCCCATTTCGCTCAGGAGAAAAATTCATGGAGACCGACACGATCAGAATTTCTTGAAGATGTCCAGAAAAGTTGTATAGAATATGGACACGGTGGATTATGGAATACCAAATACAACTATAGTGACGTTATCTCAGTTGATATGGCAGCGTGTTATCCTGGGAGTTTTCTTGGATATGGGGAATGTTCTAAATACTTTAAGGGATTTGGGCATCCATCACATGAGATGACCAGAGTTGCGATAAACGGACCCCTACCAGATTTTGATTTAACAGGATTTGCGTGTGTAGAATCATTCGAGTTTGCACAAAATCTTCATCCTATTACTTATATTTGGTTTGGAAGACATTTTTCAGAAAAATGTTGGGTTCCAATAGTACTATTGCGATATATGCTTGATGCTGGAATTTTAAAATCGTTGAGAGTAACTGAAGCGATTATATCGTATAGTTCACAGAAGCAAGTTTGGTTACCAGAGTCTGTCGATGATGCCAGGAAAGAATTCCTTGATCTTGACGAAGATGACCGTAAATGCAGGGAGGATGAAAAACTTGCAAAAGATCTTGGTAGAAAGATAATCGGTAAGTTTACACAAGGAGGATCACATGATCATAAACGAACGTGTACAAGATTGATT
>JAECUM010008989.1:0-77412 GCA_016617855.1 Megalonaias nervosa
TTGTCAAAAAATAGCGATCAGAGTGAATCGAATCATTGTCTGCTTATATTTTTATATATTCTGTGCATGAAATTTTCTTGCCATTTCTTTTCATTTTGTGATGAAAATATTGTAAGAGATTGAGGCACGTTCCTTGCTGTGAAAGTGATGAATTACCTTTATATTCTCTTGGGAGAAGAGATATTTTAGGCCAACCCCGCAGTAGTAAATTACGCCTTGTTTAGTGTGTAAGCGTTACGCTTCATTTGGGAAGACATTCCGGCGGTGTAATGCCCGTTTATTGATTGTTGGTGCGAGGAATAGTCTTGTTTAATTGAGTAGGGCCATACTAGAAGTAGGATAAATACGTGTGGGGCTATTTTCAAGTAGGGCAGCAAAACATGCGTGTAGGTAAAGAACTTAATTCTTGTGTCACCGTACAAGTAGACCATGATGGCGACAGACAGACAGTTATTTAGAGAATTCAAGCCGATTGGTAAGGACGAACTAGGTTACGAAGGGGCCCAGTTAGCTGAATTTGTTGAGCGGAGTGTTAGAGAACACAAGGAGCAACTAGCAGCGGAACGAGAGAAAGACAGACAGGTAGCGATAGCTAAGCGGGAACGAGAGCTCGAACTAGCCAGATTGCAGGCCGAAGAAAAAGCTAGAGAACGCGAACATATATTAGCCATGGAGAGGCTGAGGATCGAAGCAGAGTCCAGAAGGGGTGAAGACCTGAATGAACGTTCAGGACCCACAAGTAGGCGATCTGGAGACAGACGACCAATACAGATCACCCTGCCCATGTTCAACGACAAGGACGAGATCATTGATAACTTTTTGACACAGTTCGAAAAGTTGGCACTGGTTCATCAGCTACCCAAGGACCAGTGGATATCAATGTTTCGGAGTTCTTACAGGGAGCCGCGAAAGACGTCGACCATAATATGACGCCGAACGAGGTACACGACTACGACGCTTTGAAGAAAGCGCTACTACGGCGCTATGAGCTGTCGGCGGAAACGTTTCGGAAACTCTTTAGAGGATCGTCGAAAAGAGCTACCGAAACGCACGCGTAATTCCATAACTGCGTACGCGTAATTTTTGATAAATGGATGAAAATGGCTGGTACCGCGCTAACGTATGAAGGCATAGGCGAGGAAATTTTGAAAGAGCACGTCTTAAGTACATATAGAAAAAAACTTAATAATGTTCTTAGCGGAGCGTGAATTCTCAACCTTGGATGATATAAGCGTGATGGCCGAGCGCTATGACAGCGCGCACTCGCATCCAACCACCTGGGGTGGCAGGGACCGACCTGGCATCGGTGAGCATAGAAAGACAACTGAGGTGGTACCCCAAAGACGGAATGGTCAGAATGGTGGGAGGCCAGGGGCCGGAAATCTCAGTCGAGAACATTTCCGTGGGTCGGGGAAGACTCAGGGGGCAGAGAAGGACACCACGGGGAGGAAAGGTGAACCGGTGTGTTACGGCTGCAACAGACCAGACCATGTCGTTAAGGATTGTAGGAAGTATCGTCCGACAACGATGAATTCGGTAACTACGAATACTGTTAAGGAACAGAAAAGATAGTAGATATGTCAAGCCTGGAGATTACACAGGCGAGACGGTTGAAGTCTAGTTTGCTAACCGGACGAAAGATTCGCTCCGGGTCGTTGATATTGATCTTGATTCGCCGTATGTAAGGGACGAATTCAAGCAGAGTGTTTGTCGGGACTGTCTCATGACGTAATATTAGGGTGTAGGTATGTGTTGCCACAGCCTAACCCTATGACGTGTGCGCTGTACACGTGGGGTCCGTTGAGACGAGTGCTATGAAGCGAAGGTCAAGTTCAAAGCTGCTAAGACCCACGACGCCCATAGAGAATTTGCTACCTGGCGAGTTGAGGAAACTTCAAGAGGAAGAGTTGTCTCTCGACAAGGTACGCAGGTACGCAAAAGATGGGTCCATAAGGAAATTGCCAGACGGTGAGGTAAAGATCGCGACGAAACGCGGTATTTTGTACCGGTACGCCAGGAAAGGGACCGATACATTTAAACAAGTTGTTGTGCCTATAGCGAAGCGAGCAGAAGTGCTTAGGCTGGCACATGAGGGTCTACTTGGAAGCCACATGGGAGAGAGGTTAGTGAGGGAATTCTACTGGCCAGAGGTGTACGGGGATGTTCAGAGGCTCTGTTTGTCGTGTGACAAGTGTCAGCGGGTGGCACCTAAGACCCCCCATCGCCCAGTGCCACTAGGAACCACCCCACTGATTGACGAACCTTTCTCGAAGGTGGCGATGGACCTAGTAGGTCCGATAAAGCCGGCGGCAGAAAGCGGTAATCGTTATATACTAACGATAGTAGATTACACCACCCGGTACCGGGAGGCCGTGGCCTTGAAAACCATTGACTCAGTCACAGTGGCTGAGGCCTTGTTAGGAGTTTGGTTGAGAGTTGGTGTCCCTGAAGAGATACTAACTGACCAGGGGACGCAGTTTGTGAGCCAGGTGATGGAAGAGGTAAACAGATTACTGTCCATTAGACACCTGACAACTACCCCGTATCCCCGCAGTGCAATGGTTTTGTGGAGCGTTTCAATGGAACATTGATACAGGCTCTAAAGAAGCTCTGTGAAGGTCGACCCAGGGATTGGGATCGATACCTTCCCGCGATACTTTTTGCGTATCGAGAAGTACCACAGGCTGGTTTGGGTTTTTCACCTTTCGAATTAGGCTATGGGAGGACAGTCAGGGGACCCATGGCTGTTTTAAAACAAATATGGACGGATGAACTAGCATCCGAGGAAGTGCGAACAACATATCAATATGTTGTTGATCTCCGCAACAAGCTGGAAGAGGTTTCTAAATTGGCTCAGGAGAATCTCCGCGACGCAAGGGGGCGTCAAGCCAAATATTACAATAAAAGGACGAAGGAACGTCACTTTGAGGTGGGTGACAAGGTGTTGTTGTTGCTGCCGTTAGAGCACAACAAACTTCAAGTCTCATGGAGGGGACCATTCGTGGTAACGGAGAAAAAGGGTGGGCGGAACTACCGTATCCGGGTAGGAGACAAGGAGAAGCTGTACCACGTAAATCCCCTGAAACGTTACCGTGAAAGAGAGACACCCACAGAGTTCGTGGTTGCTACAGTGGTGACTGAAGAACCCGACGACAATGGAGGAGAGGCGAAAGTACTCCCTAGTTGTCCTCTGACGAAGGAAGAAACCTACGTCGACGTTGTCCTTGACGAAACGTTAACGTCAGAGCAACATAAGGAAGTGGAGTCGTTACTCCAAGACTACTCAAGCGTCTTGTCAGAACGACTTGGCAAGACGGAGTTGGAGGAGTTCACCCTAAAGCTACTGGATGAGAAGCCAGTAAAGTTGAAACCATATCCGTTACCCTATGCGAAATTAGAAACTGTTCGAAATTAAATTCAAACTATGATAGACTTGAGACTGGCAGGGTATTATCGTCGCTATGTTGCTAACTTCAGCGCTATTGATAGCCTATTGACTGACTTGACTCGGAAAAAGGCTCCGACGAAAGTTATATGGACAGACGCATGTGAACGAGCATTTCAGACATTGAAGGAGAGACTAACGTCAGACGCAGTAGTGAAATTGCCTGATGTGACACGAGATTTTGTCTTACGTACTGACGCTTGTGACAAAGGTTTAGAGGCAGTGTTATTACAAGAGCATGACGGAAACTTATTCCCAGTTGCCTACAGTAGCAGGAAATTGTCAACCGCAGAAAACAATTATTCAATCTCTGAGAAAGAATGCTTGGCAATTATCTTTGGGATATCTAAATTCCAACGTTACCTGTATGGAAGAAAATTTTTTTTAGAAACTGACCACCAACCACTCGCCTATTTAGCTCAAGCTAAGTTGACCAATGGATGATTAATGAGATGGTCGTTATTTCTACAGCAGTACCAAGTCCAGGTACGGTATATTAAGGGCAACGAGAATGTAGGAGGTGACTGCTTAAGTAGACTAGGGACGTCTGAGGTGAAGGGTTCACCTGAGAACGTGTAAGTGAATCAGATTAGATCTCCAAAAATTTGGAGAGTAAAAATCCCCGATTTTACTCTTCAAGGGGGGGGGGCTATGTAAGGGTGCAAATTTCTGTCGATCTACGAAGAGCACATTATTTTGGGCAGGTAAACGATTAAGATGGCGCTCGCCAGTTATGTATTTTTGAGAGAGTGACGTATGTAAGGTGAAGTTGTTTGCATTTAAAGCATGCACAGTGGAGAGAATGTTGGCATACCTCTATGCTGCTTTGATGGAATGTGGCTGACATTTCTTTGGATATTGTACTTTTGGAAATTGTAAATGATCTTAGCACACTGCTAACTAAAATGACTGCTCCCTTGTGCTCCAAAAATCAGCCTGAATTTGTCTAAAGTACACTATCCTTAGCAGCTATTAAAATAGGGAAAATGAATTTTGCCAGACTAGACAATACCAGCTTCTGAAAGTGCAATGAATGAATTATCAAATATATAAAATGTAAAAAAAGTTATCGGCTCTTTTTTTGACAATTTACCTCTGAAGTTCAGGAAGTGAAAATGACCAAGTGGAGCTAGCACTTGTTTGAAAGGTGCACATCTGGAGTAAGGCCAAGCTGTATACTCTATAACCCATATTACACCCATCAATCATACACCAAAATAAAGGGAGTCAAAGGTTCTTTGAACAATACTTAAGATATACAAGGTCTATTTTAAATACCCAGTATAACCAGGGAGGAAACCCGGGGAAATTCTTTTTCCTTAAAATTCTGACCCCCATGCAAAATACGAAACTGTAGAGCGTCACCTAAATAGATTTATGGGGACCGGTGCGTGTTAAATCACCATAATGCACGGATTGTTAATGTCTATGTCATGTGAGAGAAGTGATTCTTAATTAAGCATTCGTTTATTTAACAGTCAGACAGACTGGAAGGGAAAGGTTAACTTCAATCTTGTATCGGAAAATGTCAGATTTGAAATTGTCCAGGATCAGTTATTTGGGAATCTCGAGGTCACGCAGACTACAATTTTGGCGCCTAGTTATAAAAGGCGGGAGATATATTTTATCCGGACTGGTTACCCTAAATAAGGGGCGTGGTTCCCACACGAGATTTCTTGGTTTTAATATGTCCCATCGCAACATTTTAGTCAGTCTACGTTTTTCTGCAAAAGAACACAAATGTAGGAGACTCCGAGTTTGAATTTAGAAGAAATTCACTCGTAAAATAAATATCCAAGAGATCGGATGCCTGGAAAGACGACGGACCCAATTTTGGCGGTAGAAGCGAGCAAAGCTTGAAAACACAAGGTGAAATAGCTCCACGGGACGTATCCACGTACCTATCTATCCAAGTATCTACGTATCTACGTACTTACGTATCCACCTATCTACACAAAGTTCGAGGGCCGAAAGAGGCGAGACAATAGAGAGTTCGGAGAAGAGAAAAGAAAAGCGGAAAGGATCAAGAAGGACAATCACAGTGAAGTTGGAATGAACCAGAAATAATCAGGTTATGAAGTTGTACAAGGGAATGACCTCGATTGTTCACTCGATTCTATGATGAACCAATTCTATCAGTTAAAACAGATTGGCTATTTGTATAAGTATATTTGTGGTTGAAATTCGGTGAATGATTTATTTCAAAAGAAGTGTATCTTCCTATTGTAATGTATTATCACAGCTGTTATGCAATTGATTAAATTGCTGTTTTCATGTACGGGGGCTCGTGCCATTCTGTTTTATATATCTGCTCAGAGCTCTATCTATTTCACCTATAAGTTTCACACTTTATATTGCTCTTTACTCGATCCGGGCAATAACACCGAAGGCGATCACCCTCTAGACAACGATAACCCAATAAAGCGGACACCTTGTAAGAAGGTACAATCCGTCAATCAATTTCCACCCAACAAAGTGGGGGCTTCGTATATATATATATATATTCGTTTCTTCAACTAGAATGATGGATATAGTTAACGGAAGTTTATCTTTCTTTTATCTGTAAATCAGACTCTTTTTTTTTCTTCACAAAAAAATCAAATGGACCCACACCGACAAATGAATGGTCGGTCCCTAACGTGTTTGTATAATGTTACCAGGAATACGTGTCTGTTATAAACACCTGAGTAACTATAATCAGGAAAAGGGGCGTAAATCTTTGTGTTTAACTCTTTGAAGACCACAAACATAAAATTGGCACAGATCCTATACGTGACAAAATTATATTAGAAATGAAAATCAAAGAATACATTGATAAATGCTTTCTGAAATGACCAGTTCATTAACATAAAACACTTACCGAAATGATCAGTTCATTAACATAAAAAATTACTGAAATAATTCATTAATTAACATAAAAATGATAACATGTACACGAAAAATTTACAGAGCCGCTTGCTCCCTTCAGAATATGAACAATCCGCAAAACCCATAAACTAGCTACGTTACTTGGAATATAATAACAGGATGGTGCAAAACCAGAAGAAAACAACAATAAATGAAAAGGTAGTCATTTGCTGTCCAAGCAATGCTGAATAAAAATAAAAATTCGAACATGATTGTGAAATTTATACATAATTACGTGATATTTATGTATCTCAACTTTTAATAACTCCGGCGTCGTCATCCCTAGTGAAAACCCAGGATTCTGAGATCTGCGTATCAATGTTGAATCGTAGCTTAATAAGAGATTATTTCAAACTAAGTGACTATAAAATTAAAAATTAAAACTTTCCAGGCTGGACAAGTAACAATTGAGATATTTAAAAAGACAAGTTTGGCTATTACCTTGTTCCTTGTTTCATCTCTCTCCCTCTCCCTATATATATATATATATATATATATATATATATATATATATATATATATATATATATATATATATATATATATATATATATATATATATATATAAGCTATCTTTATCAATTTGGAAAATGCTATGAATTAATTGGAAATTCCAACAAAATTATTCGTATTTGCTATTCATGTCAGAAGTCTGTGTTCATAAAAATTAATCATTCTGGGTTCATCGCAAGTTCGCATATTGTGTCTTCCTTGTTTTGCAAAGCAAGCGTAAGCCGAATTCTTAAAGAGACCTATTTAGTAGTTTTAGAATTGAATGGAGCAAACGCAATGTTATATCCCTATTACAAGGTTAACAGTTCGCTAACCTGTCTAAAAGAAGGATACATTGATACCGTATTCATCACCTATTTACGTTCATGCCCCATTTACGTATGTATATTGATAACTCAATAACCAATGACATTTTCACAATAGACAGAGAGAGAGAGAGATAAACGATAGATAAATGAACGCACTGACTGGAATGCAGACACAAAAGATAAAGTAAATAGGTACTTACCTGCCTGTAAACATACATACATACGTACATGCTTGCATACATACGTACGTACGTAAGTACATACATACATACATACATACATACATACGCCCCCAAAAAATTTTCGTGTCCGACTGGAAATCTTATATCTCTGTACACGGGGGGGGGGGATAAAGGAAAAAGATACAAACCGCCTCTTTATTAATCATTCGAAACAACTGTCAAGAACAGAATATTAATTTTCACTTCAAATGTAAAGAAATGAAACGTATTTTGGCTGATCTCTGCCACTCCCTCACAAAATCACAACATACATAGAAAGATGAAAATAGATATATAAAAGTCAACATAAACAAACTTTAAAAAAGTGCACATTTTCATATATTCAGCTAACGGTCAAACGATCATTAACATAGAGTAACTTCTAACCGGGGAAAGAGCGTACAGTGTGTACAATTTCCACGTGTCCTGCGAGCGTTACAGTCTAACATTATTTGGTCACATGTTCTAACTCAGTACTAGTTCTCTGTATTTTATGTCGAAATAGTCGGAATTGCCGACTATGCTTTACTGGTGACTTCTATGTCAAAGGCAAAACATGCGAGCATACTTTTACTTTTCACATTATTTGACGCATATAATCAATATTACAACATTCATTAAGTCGATGGAAAACAACACAGAGATAATTCTTCGACTACTTAAAATGAAAATAAATCTCACATATTGTACGTATTGATAATAAATACGCTTGGAATACATTTGGCTATTGAATGACTGATAATTTTCCGAATGTACTCGCGTACAAGTCAAATGAAACTGCTAAAATCATAGACAGCCATCGCATAATGCGCCAGCAGGTCTCGTTCTGCGTTGTTTATTTAAATGATTATTTGTAATTAACTGCACAGACTCAAATCAGACTGTATGCAGTCTGAAATTGGGTCCGACTTCTGACTGTCGTAAAAATGTAACTACAATTAGCAACTGGAAATAGACCAGTTAAATGAGCAATCTGATTAAAATAAGATGTGCACTGTCCATTGTGAAGATCTGACAGCGCCCGTTTATTTATATTTTGGTGACCTTTTGAATTAGCCAATGAAAATGCGGCTTTCAGAAATGTTAAAGTGAATCAAATCGTTCGGCACTTGTTGATGCTCTTCAGCCATACTGCTCGTCTCCCAAACGCAAAGGTATAATACTTCATCTGACTGGCTGATAAAATTAGCAATTATAGTAATAACAGAGGTCACCAGATCATGAACCCTAAGCGGTCACTGTCAGATTTTCACGTAGGACAGTAGAGATCTGATATGAATCAGACTGGTCAAATGAGGGGAATCTCATGCAGATGGCAAGCCCCGTTCCCCATTTTTCTGTTTTAGTCGTTATATTGCATTTAGCAATAAGCCGACGAATTAGTTCCATGAATGACAGGAACTATCAAATTGTAACACAAAAATGTGAAACAACACTCAGTAAGAGAGAATGATATCATGGGCGCCCGTAGTGGATTGGCATGCATCCATTAAACTTAACAGCTGACCAATACATATTTCCCCCACCCCGCAAATAATTCTACTGGCGCCCATGAATTATATGCCATATGGCTCTAAAGCCGAAGGATACAAAGATGGCAGCTGTCCGTCCTTGTCTTTGATGTGTGTGTGTGTGTGTGTGTGTGTGTGTGTGTGTGTGTGTGTGTTGGGTAAGGTCCAGAAATTTGTTTGAAAATAAAACAAAATAATACAGTATCTATCCTTACGAGACCGATTTTAGACACTTTCACGGATCAATATTTTAAACCTTTTCTACTCTATGAGAGATATCATTGCAATAAATAAATGCCAATACCAAATCAAGCAAGTTCTGTTTCGGACACAATATGAATCATATAATAGAAATATAAGTTATCCTCATTTATGCTTAATTGATTATTAATTACCTATGAAGTGTATCGCCACGAAATTATGTTTGAAATGAGATAATATTCCACGGACACTTTAATGTTTGTAACGTCGAATATTCTTCAAATTATATGATGTTTTACTTGTGTTTTTTTGTTCAATCTTTTACATCTTTTTGTGTTTAATCTGTAAGCCAAAATCTCACTCACACCCACTCCACCTACCCACCCCGGGGATGGGTGGAGTGGGGTGGATAAGTGTGGTTGCATTAAGGATGGGACAAATTATGTGTGAGCTTTTCATCCAAGTGAAAATGCATACCAATCTCACTTACCTCTCACAGACTGTTAGACTGAGTTCATACTACTAGGAGATAAACGGACATACGGACACTTGGACGGTAGCATATGACCAATCATAATACATGCGCCAAGTGCGGATAAACTAAATTGATGGTATTCAATCGCACTCGTGCCTTCCCTTATGCAAAAATCAAAACAAACTGTTTACAGTAGACATGTCAAAAGGTTAAGTGTAAGTCAGTGTCCTCTAACGCCCATCGTCCATGCAAGAATAAAATTCAAAAGGATAGAATGCAATATTGCATGTTCTTTATTTTTTGGGTTCAAGGTTCACAATCGTTTTCACCGGGTTTAACTTCTACCAGAGGGGAAAGGGACACCCCGTATATGTACAAAAAGATTCCTAAAAATGACATTCTCCTCTATTAATTGATGTATTATACTGCCAGAATGGAGTTGGCACAATGTTTGAATGATTAGAAATACAGATAGTACTTCCATTTCGGCATTGATATGGGAAATATTAGCGTACAAAAAGAAATTACAATTCAGTACAATAAGTTGCCTAAGTAGTGACATTATATATATATATATATATATATATATATATATATATATATATGTTTTTTTTAGGTTTGCCCGCCAAGATGGCACGCAAAATGAACTGACTGAAAGATATAAAACTGTCAACTGCATCAGATGTCCATGAGTTTTTGGACAAGTGAAAATATGCTTATGCTCATATAATTCATGTATATTCGGGAATACACAAAGTCATGTACATTCCAATACATAGTCCCACCGATTTAGGGAATACACAAAGTCTTGTACATTCCAAAACGTATTCCCACCGATTTCGGGAATGCACAGTCATATACATTCCAGTACATAGTCCCACCGATTTAGGGGATACACAAAGTCTTGTACATTCCAATACGTATTCCCACCGATTTCGGGAATACACAGTCATATACATTCCAGTACATAGTCCCACCGATTTAGGGAATACACAAACTTCATTGGTTTTGTTTGGTGTGTTATTGAAAGTCATATACATTCCAATGCGTACCTGCGTCGATTTTAGGGACACGCAAGGTTCAATGTTTTGGTTTGGTGTGGTGTTTTACTGTACATCAACACTTGAAGGTCATTTAGTACCGAAGCAATTGGAGTAAATAAAAGTACCATACCCAATGACACATTGCGGCAGCCTACGCGGACTGATCATATTGTATGAATCGGACCAACATCCTTCTGGTCAGGAGTCCGACAGGCTAATCACTGAGTCATCGCAGTTCCTACACAAGTTACAAATGTTCATTTACTTTTCATGTCCTCGAACTTTTGAAATCTATGTTCAGCGTGGCAATGGAAATACCTCGTTTTGAAAGTAGTGTAACTAGTCAGTTTATGAAAACAGTCGGAACACCCACCCACCATCCCAACCCGGACCCTATCATATTTCTTCAAACATTTTACAGCCAAGCCAGCCAGACCCCCACCATGTTTCTTAAAGTGTACTAGGCCAACAAGACTGCAGTTATTTTGTGATGATGGTCAATAAATATATTGCTTTATACAACTGATGCCATGAAGCCAATTAAGAACATGCAAATTTAGCTGTCATTATAATTTACAGATCCCAAATATTTTAGACATAGTTTAAATGTTATTTTTCAGCAATCCAAAAAAATAAAGACGAAGGCTAGGAGATGTTTAGTCGTAGAAATATAGTAAAGGGTGCAATGGCTGCACCGTATTAATTGGTAGACCTATAGTAAATCTTGCACTGGTGGCACCATATTAATTGGTAGAAGTATAACAAAGGGTGTACTAGTATTAGCGTATTAATTGGAAGATATATAATAAAAGGTGTCCTGTTAGCAACGTATTAATTGGTAGGCCTATAGTAAAGGGTGTACTGGTAGCACCGTATTAATTGGTCGGCCTGTAGTAAAGGGTGTACTGGTAACACCGTATTAATTGGTAGGCCTATAATAAAGGGTGCCCTGTTAGCAACGTATTAATTGGTAGGCGTCTAGTAAAGTTGCCCTGGTAGCATCGTGTATAGTAGACGGATGACAAAGGATGCCATTGCATCACTATTAATTGATATAAATATAATAAAGAATGCTCTGGTCATACTGTGTTAATCGGTCGATGTATAGTAAAGGGTGCCCAGGTAGCACCGTAATAATTGGTAGAAGCATAATAAAGATGCCCTGCTAATACCGTGTTAATCGGTCGATGTACAGTAAAGGGTGCCCTGGAAGCACCGTATTAATAGGTAGACCTATAGTAAAGGGTGCATTAGTAGCACTACATTAATTGGTAGACGCATAATAATGGGCGTCCTTGTAGAAACTCAACAATTGGTAGATTATAGTAAATGGTACATTTGTAACAACCTAAAATTAAAAAAAAAAGTAAAGTGCCCGGTCTAAAAGATCTTCCAGCTGCTCTGTTGATAACGTACTGGTACGAAATGAAAGAGAGCAAAGCGCAAGTAGATTTCAGTCTTAATGTTGTTTTATGCCTGTTCCTTCAACAAAAGAGTCGTGTCGGAGAGGATCACAACAATGTAGCTGCAATTGACACCAGGCGCATTTGCACTTGCGTGAAAGTACAAATCGACTATAGACTGCTTGAACAACTCAGATGTTTCCATGAAAACTGAGAAACTGGATACAACGTAGTGAAGTCTTTCTGTGAAATCTGCAGACCCGTGTCAATGGTGGTTTTTTATATGCTTGTGTACCTACAACTGTAGCTTGCGATATGCACGTGCAACTTGATTGGCTTCGAAATTACTCAAAACTTCATCAGATGGTTCCTGATGGCCGTTTAACCACATAGAAATTTGAGACACTCCTAACTGGTCAAATATAATTACACTATAGACTTATCCGTCCTCGACTCGATTCATATTTTGAAATGCCACTAACACGTGTTTTGGTGCACTGATATTATTGTTCGCTACTTGTTTGAATGTAAAGTGTCTCTGCGCGACTTGTTGTGTCGAATATGTGTTGAGTGCTAGAAACGACAACGTTGACATGCCTCCAGACTGCATAAACGTGATTCTGTGGTCAATAATGCGCTTCGCACAGACATCCAAAATGTTAATGTTGACACCTAAATTTTGCCATCATCGACACTATCACCATGCCAAACTCCATTGTTGGCGTTACCCTTTCGGAATAACATTACTGTGTATTTGACTCCGTAAATAACCTTGCAGACATCTCTGCAAAACCCTAATATATCTCTGGGGGGAAAACACATTAAGTCAATAATAAATCTTAACGAACTTGTGCTTGACGCTGCGCGAATCTATTTCTGAAACTATCAATGACACTAAACAGCATAGGGGCATCACCACATACAAATACGCACTGTCAAAGATTTTGCCAGCAAATACAAGGAAACTGACCCATTAAAATCTAAAACTTTGAAAAATGTCTCAGGCGCATTCAAACGTACTGATAACATGGCCGCAACTTCTATAGCTGGATACAGTTATAGAATTTCTCATAGCGGTCGATGTGTTTTGGCAGGTTCATCGGGGACATGTAAATATTCATCAGTAACAGGCCATTGTGTAACTATCCAACTGATGACTTGCAGAATGACTATTTGTGCCTCAATAGGCGAATGAACTCACGAAGTGATTGCTTGGTCATAACAGCATTGCATAATTAAACCACAGGTATCATTGGGTTGAAACCAATGGGTTTCGTTATCTGCATCTTGAATTTTTTGCTGTATTCGGCAATGAGTTCTCCGTAAAATATCTTGTGTCACTCAAATGCCTGGTTGGCAATCTAATTGCAGAGTTTTTGTTGTCCACTGTCTCAGACAAGGTCGAAACGAATTCGTTTTCGTATATTTTCCATGGTTTTTCCAAACACGACATTGTTTATCAAAAGTCCTTTTCAGATTCATTCATGGCGGCCATTTGCAGATCTGTATTCATCATACTGCAATCGGCCATACATGCACTTTGACGATGTGACAACATCCGATTGTCACACAAGGACACATGCATTCCCAACTGCTGTTAGAACTGCAGGTTTCGTATGTGAACTACATAGTTGAACTTCAGGTGCAGATTCAAAACTAGCTTGGCACATTCAGTAAGCTTACCCCCGTGGAAACTTTGTTTCTCATCCATGATCGCACACTGCTACGACGGCAACCACTCAAGGGGAACCGGCCGAACTTCCAGGGCCAGCGGATAATCATCGTGGATGTGGTGAAGCTCGTCGAGGTATTCCGAGTTCAAAGAAATATCCTTAATCACTGTTGCAGTTGTATTCGCGCATGTGTTTGTGAAGGTCTACATAGCAGGAGCATCGCCCACCAAGACTGGTTGTGTCCAGATGCATACAGTAACTGTTCGGAAGAGCAGGCTCATATCCGTCCTCGCTCGAGCTCATAAACAAACATGGCAGTATCAAGACAAGCCACAAAAAAGGATCAAAACATTATTCGCTTGCACGTACCTATCGACCGAAATGCCTTCGAAGGAGAGCGACGAATAGAAGGCCACAATTGGTAGCAATTGAGTTTCAGAAAACTTTTCCAAGTTGTTCATGTACTCATGGGGTGCAAGCAAATTGTACCTTTCAGTTCGAGTTCCACTGTATCAATGAGTGGTTTTAAATTGCTCATCACCAGTGGCTCCTGCCGCAAGGTTGTTAATGAGTTTATCCAAGATGGAATTGAAATACTGTAGCGAGTCAATGAAATGCAGATGATTTAGTCAAAACATCATGTATTTGTCCATGTTGTTGGGAATAATGCTTATTATTGCGTTCGATGTTGTTGCAACTGTTTGCATGATCATGTAACCATCATAACCATGCTGATTTCTGATTATAAAGCACAACCAGAATTCTTGTTTTAGCAAGGTAAATTTGCAGCTACAGGTTGCACGTACTGTATGCGGTTCCTCTGTTCGCGTCAGTGATGTGACAGTGATCCAAATCTTTTACATCAGTCCCAAAAGAACTATCACAGCTCTAAGAACGAATCACCATGAAAAACTTGTACACATCGTTGTTGGTTATAATCATGTTCAAGGAAAGCTCATTCAGATTTCCTTTTCGTAGGAAGGTTTATTTTTCATAAATAAGGTCTCGAACAAAAATGGTCTGTTCACCCCCTCTGCTGCTCTTTGCATGAGAAGTGTCCTTTCTTCATTGGAGAAAAAAAAAAAAAAGAACAAAGAAAGGGGTAACATTGGGCAAAAGGTCTCTGCCAATATAAATCCATCAGTTAAACCCCAATAAAGATACTGTGCACATGCATAAGATTTGTTTAAAATTTGTTGCATAAGACCCAACATTATGCTGAAAGCAAAATCAAAAGCCCAACTCCAATGACCTTCATCACTGAAATGTTTGAGATCCAAATTTATAGGGAGCTTCCCCAACCAATAGAAAACATATCTTTGAAATTTATTTAGAAATGGATACACGAACCTTAACTGCATAGAAACTAAGAATTTTCAAAATTATGTCATTTATCCACACATAATTGACTTGATCTACTGACCCCCAGGCTTGAGTTTCAGTGACCCTTGATTCCAAATTATTTAGCACCGCCTCTACGTAAGTGAAGCAGATCAAATAAGACTGATGAAAAACTGCTGCAGGGAACATGACATGCAGAAAGCAAAACACTTTTTCAACTGTACTAAGTCTTACCTTTGAACTTTGGATTGTAAAATCAATTGAGAACTGCATTTATTCAAGTGTAGTCAATCCATGAAGCCTGGTGAGGACTGGGCACAGAAAACTTGATTTATCGTATGGATGCTGAAACTTTAACGAACTTCGATCCCCCCTCCCCCAAAAATAGGGTTCTTCCTACCCAAAGGACAGAGAACCCCAATCTGAACTCAAATAATGCTGTAAAATCCACCCTGACTACAAATGGATGGATGAATTCATATATAGACACTGCTATCACTATGCTAATATTCCCAGGACCTTTCAGTCCAAGTGGGAGATGGGGTTGGGGTGGGAGGGGTATAAAAAGTACACATGACACATGCCAAAAATAGCTATGGGGAACAATACAAAATACAAAAAGCAAACAAATGATATGTGTATAATTGTACGTTTTATAAAACAAGAGGCAAAATAAACAATTCCATTATTTACAAATAATAAGCCAAAATTCATCCGTACCAGAGTTTGATAGATACATTAAAGCGTATCATCAATGACCAGAATGTTCCATAAAAACAATCATTAACATAATATAGCAATATAGTATAACGTCCATGGTCTAACATCCCTTTAAAAGGCGTAGAGTTTGCCTCACAAATTTTTAATGTCTTCAAATTACTTTCCTTAATGTAACAAAAACAATTCCAATCTACTGAGTACCATATATACTAACTTATTAGACAAATAGAACTGCATACTGCACAGATCCAGACCTTCCACTGCATAATGCACTAGCAGATCTGCATCTATGCATATTTTTGGAGTAATTAGTAGAACAAATAAAACAGACCCTGGGCTGTCAGTGCATAATGCAATGGCAGATCAGGGTCTACGTTGCTTGCAGCTAGACTTGACTTATAAGTGTGTATATATGGTAAAACATGCTCATGACAAATCATACGCAAAATAAGCATAGCTGTAATATTTGTCATACCACATGGAACGTATACAAAAACTGAAGGAAAGGAGACTCATTAAACCATTGTGAAAACAATGGAGTTCAATAAATAAAAGGATTTACAGATATTACAATACCTCACACACACACACACACACACACACACACACACACACACACACACATATATATATAAATATAAAATTTTAGGACTGATAACACATTTGTAGAATACAACTCGAAATACAAACATTTCTCTCTCCATTCATGAGTCTTATATATATATATATATATATATATATATATATATATATATATATATAGAGAGAGAGAGAGAGAGAGAGAGAGAGAGAGAGAGAGAGAGAGAGAGCTGTGGAGTTAAATGTTTTTGTAATATAGTACTTGAAGAAAAGAAGAGACACAAGCTGGCCTGAGATCACTCACCCAGGTGATATCTATATACAAGTCAAATTTAAGAGCAACTGGGTGAGTAGGTGCTTTCTGCACAAATTACTTCCAATGTTACAAGATTTCGTTTTAGTTCTGATACCTCCATAAATTTTTGATCACATCAACATCATCTGTACAATACTCTGTTTAGCAACCTTCTAGAAACTGAACAAATTTGAAAGACCTTCATGCCAGGGTGCTTTCTGTCAAAGTTGGTTGAATTTTGTTTGGCAATTTTGAAAAAATTGGTTAAAGTTTATTCTATTTTTAGCAATGGTAGCCATATCTGATAGTGGATTGGCAACATCTGAACAAATTTTGAAAGACCTTCATGCCAGGGTGCTTTCTATCAACTTTTGTCAAATTTTGTCAAGTGGTGTTTGATAAAATGCTGTTAAAAGTTTTCTTTTTTTTTTTTGCTTTAAATTTATTAATAGTAACAGTCACCATACTGACTGACAAATATGAAAACTTTTGATGCCGGAATTCACCATGTAAACCTATGTGTAAAAAGCAACTGTTGACAGATTATGCACAATGGATTGATGACAAAAGATGAACAATAGCCAATGGACCATACCATAAACTCACCTGGCTTAGCCAGGATAACTGAACAAAACAATAAAACAGAACAAAATACTGTAACAGAAGTTATAGTAAATGCCTAACACCCATATAAATTATATGTTATGTGTTAAGTTACATCCAGATGGCAAGAGCAAGGATACACCGTCCACTGCCATTTCAAAAAGACTTGCATTCATTTTTGTATTTTTCTTGGTTCTACATCAGCAATATAGTAATATATCTTCTTTCACTCAAACCCTCTGAAATATATGACAAATATGAACAAGACAGACAAATCTTAGGCTTCCTTATGTATATCTGATAAATGAAATATAATTTATTCTTACTGCAGATTTCATCTTGCATCTTTTACAATTACAATGAAATCACCTTGGGTAATTCATTTTGACTAATGTATCACTCCCTGGTTTCTGCAAACACTGCTTTCCCAAGACTTGTGCCAGCTCCAAATTTAAACTATCATTTTACAGTTTTCCATTTTAAAAAATATACACGAGGTAGGATGGCAAATATAGCAAAAACCTAAAAAGCACCTAACTTGTTACTGTCCATAAATGTATATAAAGAAACCAACATTACAGTAAGTTTTGTTTGATCAATTATATTAATCTATTATATTAATATATTATATAACAATACAGATGACTGGCCAATCTGAACCAGTTTCTATTAAGAACAATAAGACCTTTGATTTACATGATCAAAACAAGGTATTCATAATGTAGTTTTTACTTTAAAAAAAAAAAAAAAAAAAACTTTTACAACAATTGTCCTTAACTGTTAAATATTGACGGAAAATATGAGAATTGTTTAACGTAGATAATGGGATGTATTACTGAAAAGTTACAAATGTGTCCCTAGAACACATATACCCCTCCAATAAGTGTTTTGTTAAAATATGCATAAATCTCGACATGTTAATTAGATCATAATGACTCTATAATTCACATTACAGAATTTTTCATGATCATAATGTCAAGGTTTTTGTGACAGATATACAAATGGACAAACATAGCTTTTAACCAAATGGTAATTGCTGTCTTACAAATAGCAAAGGCCAAGAAAAATTAAACATACAGATTCAACACAATCTTCATGGAACAAGATTACATCACTATAAACATTGTAATCATTATGTTAAATTCAAATTTCTGATACATTCATGTAATTATAGAGATAATAGTGGCCTCTTTTACCACAAAAGTAAAATAACTATAGGATGATACCACCTGCTCAATTTGTATGATATATACTCACTTATAAGTTGGATCCCAAATGCAA
Source organism: Megalonaias nervosa (assembly GCA_016617855.1). Classification (NCBI taxonomy): domain Eukaryota; kingdom Metazoa; phylum Mollusca; class Bivalvia; order Unionida; family Unionidae; genus Megalonaias; species Megalonaias nervosa. The sequence goes on from JAECUM010008989.1 coordinate 18,520, forward strand.
ACTGCATAGACCCAGTTCTGCTATGCATAATGTGCCAAAAGATCTGGGTCTATGCAGTTTCTTAGAACTAATCAGTAGAGTTAACAACATGTAGACTGAACAACCAGTGCATTATGCAATGACAGACTGGGGTTTGCTGTTTGGCCTGATTTGTATGCGAGTATATATGATACACAAAATTCAGCACTGGAAACTAATGCAAAATCTGGATATTAGATGCATACAAAAAAATATGCAAATATCAAAATTAATGAATCATGGGACATTTACCTTGTTGTAGGAGAAATACAGTCACTAACTTGGTAAAATATAATTAGCAAACATGTATCTTTTCTGTTCAATTCTTCTTATTTTGGCAGACATAATTCTAATTTCACCTATATTCATATTGCTGATATTCCCAAAAACCAAAAGATCATTCTTCATTGCATAAGAAAAAATACCCATCTAAAAACCGGTGGCTACCCTGTTAAGCTTGCCAAATATAATACTTACATGATGTTTTTAATATAAATTAGATTGTGTTTAACATGAGAAAATAATATGTGAAACCACCTTACAATTTTAGGCATATACATGTAGCACTTCTTTCTGAATTATATGGATAAATTCAAATGGAACAGTGAAATTCTGTCAATGGCCACATTAGGTCACAGCACCATAGTTCTATCGTGTAAGACATTTCATCCAAATATGCACTCAGATTGGAAGTTGGGGTCCATAAATGTACTGATTTAATAGTTATATTCTGGATTTGGTACAATATTCCATATTGAATTAATTCTGGAAAGGAGGAAACAGTGACCGAATTTCAATGAACAAACATCAACTTCATCCCAAAAGATGAACATGCTGTAAATCAGGTGGAAACAAGCATTGGAATTAGTGTCCTCATATAAGTTTTAAGTTTTTTTTAAATACATTGTGGAAGGTAGGTCCGAGCATGTTTTGGTGTGTGACCCACTTTCATCCAAGATGCACATATAAGGCAAGTTTAATCAAATAGATACTAGGAATTCACTGTTTTTACTGGGTACCACCTTTCATGGATTTTATATTTATTTAAATGAATTAATATAACACCTTAATGTTCCTTCTGAACAAATAATAATACCCCTTTCCAAAAATGAATTTAAGTACACACAAAAATGTTTAGCAAAACCAAGAAATTCTGTACTCACAAGATAAATGAATTCATAGTATACCATAATAAAAGTCACAGACTTATGAGGAAGGACAAATAAATGGACAGAGAGACAAAAGTGAAATGTACATAATTTCTGAAGTTGAGATATCAAAGTGTATATGCTCCAGATTTGACAAAATTGTACATGTATAAGACAATATTGGCATAACAGATGTTCTGTGTTTTACTTGATCATATATGTATACTGTAACATGGAATATTGGCATAATAAAGTTTTGTGTTTTACATGATCATACACGTATATAACAGAATACTGGCATAACAGATGTTCTGTGCTTAACATGATCATACATGTATATGACAGAATACCAGTATAACAGATGTTCTGTGTTTTACATGATCATACATGTATATGACAGAATACTGGCATAAGAGATGTTGTGTTATACATGATCATATATGTATACTGTATCACAGAATACTGGCTAAACAGATGTTCTGTGTTTAGAGTATCCTGTATGACTGACAGAATATCATACATATGTATGACAGAATATCTGCATAACAGATATTGTGCAATTTACAGCACAGCAACACAAATAGGTTATCTGGCATTGAGGAAATTATAGTAAAAAGCCTGCCCAGGGATACATTGCAGTAGCTGACCTGGACTAATCAGATTCAGTATCACAGAATAACAGTATCAAACATGTATTCAAGAATTTATTTTCTTATGCGAGAGAAGTGATCCACTTCTTTAAGTTAACTTCCTGGTAACATTATCCAATTATACAAGAGAAATTTATATGTGACTTTCATACACAAATTCAAATAAAATCTATTTTTAAAAATGTGAGAAATCAAACTTTAAAAAAAGGCAAACTGAAAGAAAAGTTTTCTCAGAATTTTTATTGTGACAAATATGAATGAATATTCAACAAATAATGTTTGACCAAAATGATGTTTGCAAGTATGAAGTTGATAAGTGTAAAAATCAATGTACATAATCACAGGAAATATGTATAATGGTACTGATGAACTGAGAATAAAGATGCAAAAGTCCCACTTTCAGAAGCTTAAAAGTGTACATCTAGTTATACCTAAGATATTTAACAAGAGCTGAAATTTTTTACTTACTGTTCATCTTGCTACTAAGATCTCTGTCCATACCTGCAGAATATTTTTTTTTATTTCTGTCAGTATCATGAGATTCTAATTTTGACAACTGGAACATGGCAAAATTAATGGCATCAAGTATAAATAAATACAAAACTTTAGCTACAAATTACTGAGGTGAAGGCTTGATTATAACCATATCCTAAAATAAACCTAAAAAGGTCAATTTAATATTTACTTTCTCATGGACTGACAAAAACGACATCCTCATATATTTGCAATCTGAATGAAAGATACTTGGAGATAATCCAAGTGATACGTCACAAATTGTTAAGTTGTTATCCAATTAGAAAGGCAAAGATTAGGTCCTTATAATGAAAGGCAGGCTCTGAAAATAACATCCGACAAGGTTTCAACCACTGATAAAATCTCTGCACATTTGTTTTTTAACACTAATTCCTGCAACTTTGGAATGCAAAATTCAATTTCAATGGCATCAAACTATTGCTTAAATTACCATGAGGCATTGTGATGTCATACAACTTGTATGATATTTTGATGTAATAACAACTCTGGGCTTGAGGGTAATTAAAAATGGCTTCTATTTATATCCTAAATCTATACATGATAAAATAAGCAAAATATAACTTTTGAATAGAATCAAAATGTAAATTCCCTATTGTTCATGCGAAAACAGTATTTATGGATTTTTGGCTACCACAAGCCATGAACTGAAAGGCTCAATCAACAATGATCTTTCTGTGGAAGAATAAGATCCCTGCCCAATATACAAGTTTAAATAATCATCAATACAATGGTCCATGATAAAATGCAGGAATGGTGTGATCAATCCTATTTATACAGCTTTCTATCATCGTAATGTGGTAGCCATGGTCTAAGACTTCCATCCACATTATTGACCAAACCATGGTATAGTGAGATTGATGAAGAATTAGATGACTGTGTGTATATATCAGGAATATATATATCAGGAAGTTTATAATCTATGTTAGGTACTGAACCAGAGTATAATGGGAACGATGAAATATTGCATGCATGTCTGCCAGGTGGGGGTAGGGTGCATGATGTACGTGTGTGCGTGTGTGTGATTTGGATTTTTCTGTCATATTGCTATGTCTGCAGTATGGGGTGCATGATAAATATTGTTTTAATAAAAAGGGAAATTAAAGATATAATACCAAGCTTCATGTTGTTTTCTTTTCATATACCTGATGGACCAATTCAAATGTAATGGTTTAATTTTTAATCAAATATTTTTGTACAGAGAACATTATTTTCTGGTGAAAATTCTGCATATTTTACATACCCAAGAAAATATATTTTTTCTCATTTAATTATTTGTGCATCTGAACAAATATCATTAAGACAAAGTGTTCATATCAAAGTACTGAGAGTACTGAAGACTTGGAGGCTGAAGTAAAATAAATTTACGTAAGATGGAAGAACATAGCTCCAGAATTAATTACATTCTGTCTCCTTTCACTGTTATAAACATGTTGCTCAAAATACACCACTCCCTCGATAACTCGTGCCCTGATAACTCGCGAACCCGCTTATAATGCGGGGTCAGGCGTGGATCCCAATTTTTAAGCCAGAAAATACCCAAAAATTGATCCCTATTGGTTGAATTTGAAGAAAATCGCGATCGAAATTGGTAATGGAAACTTGATAACATTGCTCATTTTATCATCAAAAACAGTAGATAGGACCTGGAAATTTAATCAACATTATGAAATAACGACTTTTAATAAGAAGTCATATAATTTGTTACGTTTTCTTTTCAAACGACATTCTTAGTAAACTGCAATTAACAATACTCAAGGACATTTCGATCAATGAAAATGTCACTTACGCCAAGTGGAGGCAGTACTTTAATAAATAAATACCAATTAAAATTTTTTTTTATCAATTGAAATTTGTGTTCTAGTTCTATCTTTTAGTTCCTTTTAAGTGAAATCATCATAAATGCAATGTGTCCTCTTGTAATTAAACGTAAAATGTGTCAATCTACTGTAACAGCTATGTCTGTGAGCATTTCAGTGAGAACCTAATTAAGTGCCCACCGTGTTTTGATATTGGACTAGCAGAAGCATCTGTTGTATTGTTGCACTAAATAAAAAGAGGACCTCCTTTTCTATTATCACGGTAATTACGTCTTCTGAATCAAATAAAGCAGGTGGAATTGAAAAAAATGTCAAAAGGCATACAAATCCTACAAGCTTAAGAACCTGCGGCACCGGTCGTATGTCAGGTAACTCATTTCATTTGATCAATCGAACACTGTGATACATTTTATTGTGTACATATCTAATTAAACTACCTTAAAAATTACCTACTCAATCATAAGTGTGATTAAAGATAGCAAGGCAACCAAGCGAAATGATTACTTCATAAAATAATGAGCTTTGTTTCACTGATACGGACCATTGTGGAAAATGAGTTTCAAAGATTTCTTGAATTCGCACGTAGAGATATCCTCAAGCATGATAAGAAGTTTCACTATTACATTTGCAATGAAATCACAGCATGAATATTTTACTAACTGAAAAATACAAAAATTGAGTTTTGACGTAGACGATTGTCTGCCGAAATAAATGTTACGTCTTTTTGATAAAAAGGAATCTTGTTTGGTAGTGTATCAACAGTTAGTCTGGTTCCCTGCTTCACAGACTCCTAGTTTCGTGAAATACTATCATACAACACTCTGGGAACCAGACTAATCAACAAAACAAAAAGCCGTGATGTAATGCACGAATGTTTTCACATTCCATGTTTGGTTGTTGAAACCAGTTGTAATCATGTCATCGATCTTTCTGATGTTGGACATTTCGAAAATTAATGTGATATATAGATAATAATGAACAACTTCATCAGAAAAAGCGCTTTATTGACGACTTTTCTCGACTCGATTATAAAACGAGGATTCAGCCATTAAACAGCCCAGTCCCCCCCCACAACCGTGTGGTTTTCTGAATGTCTAGTGGGTTTTTTGGAGGTCCCTCAGTAACTCACACCCTTGCTTATAGTGCGGTCTGTGTTTTTGGACCCCGATGTGCACGAGTTATCGAGAGAGAGGTGTAATCTGTACAATATTTTCAAAACGTTTCTTTTCATGTCACAATACCTGAGTTATTATTGTGGTGATCTACTTTTAAAAAGTATTTTCAACTATTATTTCAAATACAACCACATACATCCCCATCAGGTCTAATCATGTACCGAAATTTGAGTTGCCTCCCTTGACATATGGATCTGCTCTGAACGACCACAGACTTCATACTTTATTAATAATTTTAGTGGGCAACTGCAGCACTTCAGCTGGTAGAGAATCAGATTTATGATCCAAGGATAACAGGTTTGGTACCTGTATATGACAGCCTTGATTAGCTGCGTCTGTGTGCCCCTGAGAAAAGCACTTAACTCTATTTCTTTGACATGATATAGCCAATAATGTGTTGAAAGTGCCATGAACATCAAGAAAAACATAAAGTGGCCCCACCTGTAACACATCGCACTATTGTGGCTTCAATTGCACTTTGAGGAACCAGTGCATGTGATTTTGTTGCATCCCCAACTTATTTTCATTACTGGCTGTCCAGGGCCAGTTGTTGCTTGAAGTACCTCCAGACTGTACAGATTTCTTTTCGTAGTTTCAATGGCACTTTTAACACACTGTTGGCAATATAATGCAGAGGAAACTGGAATTAAATGCCTTCCCATGGACACCAAGGCAGCCAACTGAGGCTGGCCTGGGTGGGTAGAAAACCTGCAAGCCCTTTGATTATGAGTCCAAGGCTCTACCAACTTAGTTACCATGGTTCCCATACAGTAAAGGAGGAGGACTGTTTTAATGAGGACTTCATACTGGATGTTGATCTGTACAGCCACTGGAAAAGGCCAAATCTGCATATGCAAATTTCCACTGCCGCTGTTCACAGCCAACACATTAAATTACATATGGACATGGATAGTAAACAGTGAATGAAAAATTAGAGGCTTAAAGGAGAAATAATATTACAAAATTTATTTTCTTCCTACTGAACTGTGGTCAGGGAGAAAAGGCCTTTCTTCTTTGCTTATATCTAGTAAGGCATCACTACACTGATTCAGATCCTTAAATATTTCCTTCATTTTCCTAAACCAATGAAATCCAGTACATTATTTGTAAGTTCAGATGCATGAACAATATTATTTATGTTAGACACCAACTTAGACTCAACTTACAAAAAATTAACATGGGTTACGCTGCTTTTTCTGGAAATAGTTTTATTTGAATGAAATGATGAATGTTTTGTGTAAGTGACCACTCCTCAATAAGTCAAATCACATGTGTTCATTCTGTCATCTTACACAAAAGCAGAGACAAAACTTCGACAAATATGTAAATTTTTGGCTTGGGCTTTAATGCCTACTTCTACTGAATGCAGTTAGCATTCATCACTATTAGCAGACCTTCAAGAAAGTTCAAGAGAATAGTTTTATTGCTCTTCTTATGGAAAATATAACTCAATTCACACAGTGACAGCTGACTGATTCAATCAGCACACTCACAGCTGATTGACTCAGTTAGCATAGTGACTGCTAATAAATGGGAATATATGAACAAGATTTAAAAAAAAAAAAAAGCTCTGTGACAACAGAGCTCAAGAATATGAAGTAATAATAATTGTGTTATCTACTCATTAAAATCCACAGGACATAAGGCATTATATTCTTGTCCCGGTCACAATAAGCTCAAAATCTCAAAGATCCTTATGTTGAGAACCATGATACATCTTTAAGTATGACACTAGGCACTAATATGTATTTCACATACATAAACAAACCTGACAGACACAGAAAAAACATTTTTTTTTAATGAAACCTCTTCATTTTCTTCTTACTCAACTGCAATCAAATTATGAAATAATGTAATCTTTCCGATGGAATAAGAGAAAATGCAAGTCTTATGAAGCGACATCTTTCTGGATTTGTCTCTCATTTTTTTTTTCTGAATAAAACACTTCAAAATTTTAGTAACTGCCATGAATCTTGGCACATAAACTAAACAACACTTACATGTTGCTTCTTCATTTTGGGTTATAAAATATTTTTGAACATAAAAGAACAGGCAAACAGTTTCAAAATTAATATATCACAAATAGCATATGTGGCAACATTTCAGTGAAATTAAGTTGCTGATATTGGAAGGGAACCAGAAATTGATTTTAGACTGAGTGATTGGTTGGATGGTTGTTGTTTGAATGATACTTCCAACATATTATTGGCTATATTAGGCATGCCAAACCTCCTCCAGCATGCAGGCTGGATAAGTGATTTTTAAAACCACTCCCAATGAGGTCAATTAATGGATAAGGCCAGGTCACGGGTCCAAATCTGGCCCACGGACCATAGTTTGCCCACCACTGGTCTATATTATGTCAAGGAAATGTAGCTCTGTGTCTTTCCCAAAGACGTACAAATGCAGCCAACCTAGTCTTGCCTGGGTGGATATCAAACCTGCAATCATGAATTACAATACCAATGCCCATCCAACCTAGCTACTGCAGCTCAAAGAAGACTTTATTAAGATATAGTTAAAGCATTAAGTATCAGCTTACCTATATTTACATGATAAAATGAAGTTAAAGTTCTTCTTGTTACATCCAAATCAGAATATCGTACATCAGCTTACACCCAGTTCTCATCATAAAATATTTATTTTTTAAAACACATGCAAAGCCCAAGTTATGCAGCCATCTCTGGGAAGCAGACAAAAATGACCCTGACAGCCTCTTGGCTGCATAATAAAGTTTTCTTTTTCAAGTTTAGTTTTAAAAACCTAAACTAAACAGCTGTTTAAAAAAGGGTGACTTTTTCCCCACAGACACAAGTGACATTTCCGGTAGTTTTAATTATTGGGCCAGCTACCATTTATCATGATGCAATAATTATTCTGATTTTCCACTGAGTGGGTTGACCATGTCTGAAAAAATGTATTTTCACCAGTCAAGTCATTGTATAATGAATGTAATTATTCTTATCAAGTGACAGATATGATGCAACTTCTAACTTTGATGTGAAATTTCAATCAAGGAACTAAACATGAACAGTAGATGGACTAAGCCAAACAGTCTTGTTTCCATTCCAGGTGCCCATTTTGAATTATGAACAAGCAATCAGAACTTCTGGTTAATGTATCTTCATGTATGGAATGAAGCATAATTAATGCTGATTTTTTCCATCATTTTCATCCTGCTGATCTTGATCAGCTCATTCCTTCAGGGTAATAACTAAATCCACCGATCATAAGTAATTTCCAAAACCAAATCAGAGTTTATTTTGCATCAAGAAAACTGGCACAGTGATGTCATTTCTAACACAGAGAAGTAGGTCACTTTCACAGACCATCTATTAGCAAACATTATGTAGAAGAAAAAACAAACTGTGTTTTAACCAAGTATTTTCCTTAATGATAAAGAGAACTCATTCTAAAATACAAATTAAATTATTCATGATTTTTGTTTTTAAAAGCTCATGATAACTGGTAGCTGACCAGTATACATCAAGGACACATCATGAGAACTAGGTAGCTGGTAGGTGACCAGGATAAATCAACTATAGGTAATGATAATTAATAGCTGGCCAGTATACATCAAGTACATGTCACGACAACTAGTAGCAGGCCACCATACATCAACTACATGTCATGACAACTAGTAGCTGGCCAGTGTACAGCAACTACATGTCATGACAACTGGTAGCAGGCCAGTATACATCAAAGACATATCATAACAACTGATAGCTGGCCAGTATACTCAACTACAAGTCATGACAACTGACCAGTAAACATCAAAGACATGTCATGACAACTGATAGGCCACCGTATCAACTACATGTCATGACAACTAGAAGCTGGCCAGTATACATCAACTACATGGCATGACAACTGGCAGCAGGCCAGTATACATCAAAAACATGTCATGACAACTGGTAGCTGGCCAGTTCACATCAACCACATGTAACACTGGCTTATCATGATATTATTAAAAAATAGTTTGTAACTATTGCACATCTTAACACACTATCAAGAAAAACAGGCAAACAACTCCTCATCAGACATCAATTGTGTGAATATTCTTTCCTGGTTTTGGAGCCAGTTTTGGTGGAGGGTTTCCATCTTTACCTCTTGAATTACTTCGACTTAATTCTTTTTCACCTACATTTCCACTAATCAGAAATTTTTTCTGATCTTCAAACATCTTCCTTAATCCTGCTACACTAGCAGCGCCAGCATTTGGATCATCTTCAATTGACTCTGTGGATTCTTTTCTTGTGCTCGTTGGATTTTCACTGGAGTCGGAGGAAGATGATGATACCAGTGAACTCTTTCCCATTTTGGGAGAAGCCTGACTCACTTTGGGGTTAAAAATAGGTTTATCTGCAATAGTCCACTGGCCAGCATTTGACTTCGGGTCAGATTTAATCTTAACAGCGGGTGACTTATTTGTTACCTTAGATTCTCCTGATTTAGTGGCTGAAGAGTCTGAACTAGTTCTAAAAACGGACATCTTAGGTAAACCCTTTTTCGACTGTGTACTTAATTTCATCAGATTACTTTTTGGTTGAGACGTTTTCACCTTAGGTTCAGAAATTTCTTCCATTTGATTGCTTTCAATAGTAACGTCAGTTTTCATTGGAGGAGGTGGTGGCCTCAGAGGCATCCTTGATGCATTGATCATAGATTTACGAGCCTGTTTAGAATCCTCTTCCACATCATGTAGACTCACATTATCCTGTGGTGGCAAGGATGTTGGTCGTGGGGGTAATGGTCTCTTTGCCATGGACCTGTCTGACTCACTTCTATCCACCGTCTTTATGTGAGGTGGAATGGGTGGGGGTATAGTATCATGAGCTACCGTGCCATCGATCTTGATAAGGTGTTTTGATCTACGATCCGTTGTACTGATCAGAACTGGGCTTGAAATTTCTCGCTTTAGCTCCCTCTTTTGAGCTGGTTGGGGGGATTCATCTGCTGTTGCCAACACAGCATTAAACTGTTGGGTCAGTTCTATTGCACCTTTCATTGGTGAAGCTGGTCTGGGGACTGGTGGGTTAGGCCGTAATGGCACTACAGGTCGTGGTTTTGGACTTGGCTGAATGTCTGCACGGGAGTCCTTATTGGTACTGCCTGTTAGAACAGGGTCCGATATCTCGATGGAAACATTGCCATTTTTTATGGGGACCTTGGGTCTCTTGCCCTGTGATGTTGTGGACACATCTGAGGGTGATCTTTCAGGAGTCCTTGTAGGACGTGGTGGTGGTCTACTGGGACGCTGAGGTCGACTAGGGCGGCTGAAAATATCCATAAATAAGAATTTAAATAACAGAGATAAATGAGTCATATCCAAGGATACCATACATTTACTTTTGCATTGATATATATATATATATATATATATATACCTTACCCTCATACAGTCCACTAAACTAACAGGGCATACCAAAAAAAAAAAATAAAACGAGAAAGGAGAACAAGAGCCCCATGTAGGCCTGGAATAGCTCACCTGGTTTACATAAGCCTAAATGCCAGAAGAAAGGGCAATAGGCCAAACAATCTGGGTTAGTATGTTGCTCTCGGACATGGGATGTTTTATGTTTTACTATCAGCAGCTATACTAAAAGGCAGATCAGCATCTATTGTGCAGTCTTAAAGGGACTTATGCTATGAGGTTTTCTGTGAAATCTTGTGAAGTTCTCTTGATCTTTTTTGAGAAATTACTTATAGGTTTTTCTATTTCACAAAAAAGCCATACTAAAAGCAGATCAGCATTATCTGTACAAACATACATGCCCTTCTTGCTACAATGTTTCTGGATAATTTGGTCAAATTATGTTCAGCAGTTTTTGAGAAACTAATTAGAGGTTTTTCTATTATTAGTAACATTGTCGATATTTGATAGCAGATTGGCATCATTTGTACAAACTGAAATGCTTACACATCAGAATGCTGGAAATTTTTGTTCATATTTTATTCAACAGTGTGTGAGAATTTGCTTGACAGTTTTTCTATTTTTCGTATTGCAAGTTTATTTTTTATGATTCATCCATAGTCCCTGTATAAATTTAAAGGGCCTCCATGCCTGAATACCTTCTGACAAATCTGGTCAAATTCTTTTCAGTACTTTATGAAAATGTCTTTTAAAATTTTTGTCTCAATTCAAGCAAGGGTGGTTTTATCTGAAGATGGATTGGCATCATTTGTATAAATGTGAAAGGTCTTTATGCCAGGTTGCTTTCTGTCTAATAAGCTTTTGAAATGAAGCTTTTCTTTAGAAGGTTCTTAATTTTTAGCAGTGTTGGCATTATTTTCTAGTAGATCAGCATCATTGTACAAAGTTTACAAGACTTCATGCCTAGACAGTTTTTGCCAAAGTTAGTCAAATTCTTTTCAGTGATTTTGGGGAGGAAGAAGTTTAAATATTCATCCACTTTTAGTAATGGTGGCCAAATCTGATGGTGGATCAGCAACCTTTTTCACAAACCTGAGAGGTCTTCATGTTAGGATACTGTCAAATTCTCTTCAATGGTTTTGAAGAAATCACTGCAACATTTTGTATTTGAAGTAAAAACAGAATATTTGATGGCAAATACATGTATATTACATATATCTTCAGTGTCTTCATACTGAAATCACATATCCATTGATCAATGAGATTATCTGGGTGCTACTTCTGATGTCTCCTGACAACAGTTATCCAGACATTGCAATCCTTTGCATCTTGCAATGCTTCTTGAAGTGTCATAGCCATTCCATGATGTTTACAAGCCAGTTCTTGCATTGGCATCCTCTTTTCTTTTGCCACTGACAGAAACTTGTGGGAGGGAATTGGCCGTTCCTGATGATCATGTGATGAGACTAAACCAATGGAGCTTTCTCTTATTTATGATTGTTAGGAGGTCATCGTGGTTGCCAATGGCCGATTTTATGGTGTCACATGCTTTGTTTGTTTTGCAGTCAATGTAGTGGATGCTTCAGATGTATCTTTATTACCATGGTTCAAGACATCTTCTTTCAGTCTTTGTTTACCTTTCAGTGCCTTTACCTTTCAGTGACTTTCTTTAAAGTCAGGTTTCACAGGCATACGGAAATACTAACAGTATTAGTGTCCTTAAAAGTCTGACTTTGTTTTAGGTAGTGATGAAAAGTGGCTTTTAGGTAGTCATGAAAAGTGTGACTGTTTTATGTAGTGACGAAAAGTCTGACTTTGTTTTAGTTAGTGAGGAAAAAGTGTGACTTTGTTTCAGGTAGTGATGAAAAGTGTGACTTTTAGGTAGTGATGAAAAGTCTGACTGTTTTAGGTAGTGATGAAAAATCTGACTTTGATTTAGGTAGTGAATAAAAGTGTGACCTTGCTTTTTGTAGTGAAGAAAAGTGACTTCATTTTAGGTAGTATTGAAAAGTGTGACTTTGCTTTAGGTAGTGATGAAAAGTCTGACTTTGTTTCAGGTAGTGATGAAAAATGTGACTTTGTTTTAGGTGTAGTGATGACAAGCAACTTTGAGGTAGTGATGAAAAGTCTGACTGTTTTAGGTAGTGAGTAAAAGTGTGACTTTGTTTTAGGTAGTGAGTAAAAGTGAACTTTATTTTAGGAAGTGACGAAAAATGCAGCTTTCTTTTAGGTAGTGATGAAAAGTATGACTTTGTTTTAGGTAGTGATTTAAAGTCTGTTTTAGGTGATGATTAAAAGTGTGACTTTGTTTTAGGTAGTGATGAAAAGTCTGAGTTTGTTTCAGATAGTGATGAAAATTGTGACTTTGTTTAGGTAGTTACAAAGGTCTGACCATGTTTCAGGTAGTGATGAAAAATGTGACTTTGTTTTAGGTAGTGATGAAAAGTGTGACTATTTTAAGTAATGATGAAAAGAGACTTTGTTTTAGGTAGTGACAAAAAGTAACTTTGAGGTAGAGATGAAAAGTCTTGTTTAAGATAGTGAGTAAAAGTGTGACTTTGCTTTAGGTAGTGAGTAAAAGTGTGACCTTGCTTTAGGTAGTGAGTAAAAGTGAACTTTATTTAAGGTAGTGATGAAAAGTGTGACTTTGTTTTAGGAAATGATTAAAAGTATGACTTTATTTTAGGTAGTGATGTAAAGTCTGACTGTTTTTTAGGTGGTGATGAAAAGTGTGACTTTGTTTTAGGTACTGATGAAAAGTCTGACTTTGTTTCAGGTAGTGACGAAAACTGACTTTGTTTTAGGTAGTGACATAAGGTCTGACTTTGTTTAGATAGTGATGAAAAGTGTGACTTTGTTTCAGGTAGTGATGAAAAATGTGACTTTGTTTTAAATAGTGACAAAAGGTCTGACTTTGTTTAGATAGTGATGAAAAGTGTGGCTTTGTTTCAGGTAGTGATGAAAAATGTGGCTTTGTTTTAGGTAGTGACAAAAGGTCGGACTTTGTTTAGATAGTGATGAAAAGTGTGGCTTTGTTTCAGGTAGTGATGAAAAATGTGGCTTTGTTTTAGGTAGTGATGAAAAGTCTGACTGTTTTAGGTAGTGATGAAAACTTGACTTTGCAGTAGTGATGAAAAATCAGACTGTCTGAGGTAGTATGAAAAGTCTGACTTTATTTTACATAGTGAAGATAAGAGTGATTTCGTGTTAATTAGTGGTGTGACTTTGTTTTTGGTTGTCAGCCTTGTTATTCTGTTTCTCAGCCTGCAAATCCATCTATATCATCTGCAAGATGGAGGCATGTGCTGACTCATCCTCTGTGGCTAAATGTCACCTCCTCTGTGGCTATTCTAAGGCCTCTGTCATGATGTTTCAAAGTAAGATGTTAAACAGCATAGTGGACAGAAAGCCTTGATGCACATCCACTATTGCCAATAAAACAAACCCACTCCCCAACCATACCATTTATGAGGTCTGCACTTTCTGAGTTTCTGTATAGTTCTTGAATGGTATTTGTGAAATTATTCTAAATGTTAAACATGGACAAAAACATTCCTGAAGTGTTTAAACATAAGGAACAGTTCAAACTGGTGTCATGCATATTTTTCACAAATCCAATATTGGTTGAACACTGCTTCTTCCTACTGTCAAACTTTCATGATCTTCAGCAATGGCTTCCTCTCCACTGGAGTTTCAGTCTGTTCTTGCAGGGATGGATCAGTAGTCTAAGCAGTGATGGAGGCTGCCTTTCACTAGTACTGTTATGATGAGGAACTGAGTCTGTGTCTCTGGCCATTTCCCCGTATTCCAGATTTTACTGCATATCTGAGCAATGAATCATTCATGGCATAACTTTTTGCTCTGATGAGATCTGCAGGAATAATGTCTATACCTGCTTGGCTTCAGTGACTTGATCGCTGCCTCTGCCTCTTCTCTCAGGATGATGAAGTTGATGTCTTTCAGTGTAAGTAGGGTACAATGGTCACATATGAGCCACCTTTTGGAAACACGAGTGTAGAGGTTTGTAAAGTATTCATTCATCTCTTCAGTATCTCAACTAGTTCAGTTAGAAGGCTTCTTGCTTCATCCTGGATCATTGACTATTTTGGCTGTTGCTTCCTTATAAGTGTTTGATAGTTTGGAAAACTGTTTGCTATCATTTGCGTGCATTCCTTGTTTTATTTATTAGATTCTTTGCTTATCAAGGTTTCTTTAGCCTTCCTCATTTTTCTCCTGCTCTGGGAATTTACTGGTCTGTTGTCTGCTGCAGCTTGTTTGTCTACTTTCTTGGTCTGATTAGATTGTCTTTTGTCACAATGGTCCAACATACTGTAGATCCATGTTTTTTTCTTCCACCTTCGTTCCCAAGTCAGTGCTATGCTACTTAATGAATTGTCTCATGAATTCCTTCGTGAGGCACTTCATGAATGACCTCATGAAATTCCTCTCTGAGACACTTGGCATTTTATGAATGGCCTCATGAAATTACTGAGGCACTTGGCATTTCATGAATGGCCTAATGAAATTCCTCTCTGAGGCACTTGGCATTTCATGAATGGTCTCATGAAATCCCTCTGTGAGGCACTTGGCATCCTCCTAAGTTCCAACCAATTTTTGTTGAAAGGCTTCATGCACCAGGGGGTTCCTCAGTTTCTAAAGGTCATACTTGATCATCGGGGCTGAAAGCTTCTGTATTTTCTTAAGTTTCAGCAAACACTTAACATTAGCAAGGCATGGTCACACCAGTTTCTCAATGGCTTCACAATGTTTCAAAACCCACAATTGTCGAGAATGCAGTAAAGTTGGTTCTTATCTCTGTTGTCTGTTGAGTGCCACATCCATCATCTGGATTTGGATGGCTTCCCGGAAACTGTGATGGCAACAACTAAGTGGTTACGTTTGGCAAATTCCAACAGTTGAAGGCCCCTGTCATTTGACATTTAGAATGCTTAATGGCCATTAAGTTCCTGGCAAAACTACATGGGATTTGGGTCATATCTCAGAATTCCTGTTCCCTTGAACCATGAGGTTGCTCCTCTTAGGAACCCTGTCAAGCAATTCTTGTAGCTGGTGATAGAATTCTTTAATGCTTTTATCATAAAGATTTTATATTGGTGCATGTGCCTGTACTATGGTGATGATGAATAGTGAGATTGAGAGAAGGATGATTCTGTTAGAGATTGGTCTACAGCCAATTACTGGATTACTGATGTTCTCTTTCACAAGGAAATCAACCCCATTCAATAAAAGACTGTTGACATATCAACACTTTATAAGCTACCACAGTCACATCATTGTCTTCAGTTTTTGGATTTATTCTGGACTTCTACTGAATTTTATTCAGGACTTTAAATTACTAAGACTTGTGTCTGTAATTCTTGGATCATTTTGGGACTTAATTGGCAATACCTTAAGTTCTTTTTTTTCTCCTTTTCATTTTGCATTCTAGGGAAATAAATTATTTGTTGAATTTTACAAAGCTTGTTGTCTTTTACTCTTTTCTGTTACTTATTTTAAGAGCACAGACTTGTAACATGACCTTCATTAGTCATATGGGTGTAACACAAACAAGGATGTATACAATTATATAATTCGATGATTTTAATATGAACCAAAAATATTAACGGAAGTCCATGAATCATAAAATATGGGTCACAAGAGATGGGTAATTTTTACACATATTTTAAGTGACCTTGTGGTTCATTTCATTCAATGGAACCAAAGAGAGATGACAAAAATTTTTTTAAGTACAGGAGAGTTTATATGAGTCAATTCATGTTTTGTTTCAAGTATCACCTTGTACTAATAGTCTAAAGAAAAATATTTTGATTTATTGATGCACAGATCATATCAAATCATCTCTAATTAGCAAAAGTATGAGATTAGTTTCATGATCCTGGACTCCGAAGGATTTTTTTTGTTGTTGTAGAATTTAACGCCATTTTTCAGCACACGATAGGCTATATATGGCGGCCAGTATTAATGGTGGAGACTCCAAAGGAAACAATATCATTATTAGAATGAAATAAAGAGACAATCTAACCATATGGATTTTTTTGGCCAGCATGTAGTTGAATGCTGCACTCAATACTTTTATTTTGTATACATACGAGGACTTGAATGTCATGATATGGACATTCCACCAGCTGCGAAGCTTCCTTCTGAAGTAATACACTAGGAATACGCTGATCCCCAGCAGTGGTAGCACGACCAGGAAAAACACTAGTAGTCCAACAAGCAGGGAATTGGAGCCTAAAATGTACAAGAACAACATAATGTAAAAACTGTAACAATTATGTCTGATTCACATCCAAAAATAATAGTTTTTAAAATAGTTATGACATTAATGAAATAGTGGATGCTTAATTTACTCTTTTACATCCATGCATATAGTGACAGAGTTACCCTCTTAGATAAGAATTATTATTAACATTATAGTATTGACATTTTGTTCTATTAAAAAATATTTGTTGAAATTCTATCACAAATAACCATATCATTCATTTCTTTATATTTTAGTGAACTTAATTTAAAAAAATTAGACCAAGAATGAATCTTGCATGTTATTTTGTTAGTTCAGTATGAATGCAAAATGACCAACAACATAAGGATTGTAAGAAAAGCTCCATTTCAATATTCCAAAATAATGTTGGAATCTAATTCACTAGGACACAGAAACCATGCACTTAAAAGAAAAAAATATACCATATTCAAATACATGTATACCTTTAACCATTTTATATGCTGATTTTGTAAATAAATATTAAGAGCAAAAGGTAAAAGGCACAGTATACTCTTAGACCAGTCCCAAAATCCTAACTTCCTTTCTTCTATTACAAACTTCATCCAGTGTCCACTTGCTTCAATTTTAAACAGGAACAAATCTACAGATTTTTTGGGGGACATAAATTCTCACTTTTTCACTCGAATATACAAATATTTTTCATACCTTTGTTTAACCAGAAAGATTAAACATATTAATGTTATAATAGCTAGGAGAAACCTGAACTGGATTCTATGCACAGTAGCACCTTATTTATAATTATTGCTTACTTCTTATTATATCTTACTGTTACAGTAGTAATTATTTCAACAAACAAACAAACAATTTTATGGCATATTATTAAATATCAGGGTCCACCATTCCCCCCCCAAAAAATTGAAGATTTTCAAGAATAATGCATATTTATTTGAAACCGAATAAAAATATTTCAATTTCATAGGGTTGATTGTTAGTAATCACCACAAGTTTCTACCTACACAAATCAAAATCAAATCACTTCAAACAACACTTACAAAGTTAGTCACTGCAAATAAAACTTTAAAAATTAAAATAGGTTATCAAAGAATTAGCCTAAAAATAACAAGAGTCCCTCGAAGGAACAAATGATGCTCTACTGGCTGAAAATAACTTGCAGGATTTTATGAGATGTCCATTTCCTGATTTTTAATTGCTAAGATACTCCAGATTTGCATCTGAGTTAACATATTCACAAGTGCAGTACAAAAATCTTGTCATTGCCTTTGACCTTGAACTTCATATTATGGACAGAAAATCTTTAAGCTTGTCGAAGCCTACCGAGAAGACATACCTATCAGCTTAAATTTGGTTCAATCCATAATAACGTTTTTTTTATAAATTTAAGTTACTGAACTTGACTGTGGTGGTCATGTTGGACGCTTGAAGGGTACCATTTTCATTTAGGACCAGCTAGATCTGCGGAAACTGTCTATGACTTTCCTCAAGTCATAACTTTCCTCAAAGTAGTTTATAAGGAGCAGCAATAGCAAACGACTGCTAATCAATAGTGGACGCTGAATGCCAGATGGACCCTGATGGACGCTGAATGCCAGATGATGGACATGGGACCCTTATCCTGTTAGAACTTTTCTTCCTTTTCAGAGAGGGTGAAAAATGATGACTCCTTGAATTTGAAACAAATAAACTAACTGCTCAAGAGTCATGAATTGCTATTGTGGATTACCCTTTACTAATCCAGAGAACTAATATTAAGCTGATATGGCAGATCACACAAAGTACAATGTTCCAAGAATTCAGAGTTAAATTTAAAAGGTAGGCACAACTCATTATATACTGCTGAATATTCAGTTTTAAGTAATCTGAACATTTATGTGTGTCTAGTCATCCCTTATATAAAGGTGAAACAAAGCAATTAAATTGAATAAAACGTTTTCTGATGTTGCCCTATATATGATGAAATTTACTAATGCAAAATTTAGCGAATATCATTTTAATTTCTGAAGGTAATGAATCTAATTAAAAAAAGTAAGCATTAAAATTGTATGCATTTTGTCCGTTCTACAAGTTCTCACAATGTAATCAGTAGTCCCTCATTATAATGCTGCCCATAGGATCCATCAATTATTTTGCATTATAGTGAAACCATCTTATAAAGAAATACATTAAACATAATTTTACTGCCACTTAAAAAAATGGGATCCATCACAATATCCACTTTATATATAGATGTTGGTAATATGAACAGCCTTATATTGGAAACCTTGATAATATGAACTGCCTTATATTGGAAACCTTAATAATATGAACAGCCTTATATTGAAAACCTTGATAATATGAACTGCCTTATATTGGAAACTTTGATAATATGAACTGCCTTATATTGGAAACCTTGATAATATGAACAGCCTTATATTGGAAACGCTGATAATATGAACAGCCTTATATTGGAAACCTTGATAATATGAACTGCCTTATTGTGAAAAATGTACTGGTACCATACTGAGTAGTTTCAGCAGCTCGGACACTGTCTAAAAGAGAAACTTTAACACTAAAACTGATATTATTTAATATTCATGGAACTCTTCTTCCTGGCAGTCATGAATCTCCTTCCTATACTGACATTATCTAATATTCATGGAACTCTTCTGCCTGGGAGTCATGAATCTCCTTCCTATACTGATATTTCAATCAATACTCCTGAGGCATAAAATTTAATGATTACAGCAGATGTAGTATTTTGTTAAAAAAAATTCTGGCTATAAAAACAGAAAGGTGTATTAAAACAGAAGAGAGCAAAGCTGCTATGACAAGCTTCTGTTTATAATAAAGAAAACTTCTGAATAAAAATATGCAATTATATGAATTTAATTGGATTATGTAGCTGAATATTGTTGAAATAAGTCTACATCAAATTAAAAAATGAGTTGGTGGATTTTCAAAAGTAATCCTGTTGTTGTCACTCTGCGATTTAACACCACCAAGTGCTTTTCCATCAATGATCAGGAATTTCGAAGTTATAAAATGGACACTTAAGTTTATAATAGAAGTTAACAAAACAAGTAAAAAGTATCAGGCAAAATGCCTGTGGCCAAATAGGAAACACATTAGCATGCATACACACACACACACACACACACACACACGGAGACAAAGTGTACCCTATAAAAAGTGCCTGCTTCTCAAAACTGGATGTAAAAAAGAAAGAAAAAAAAATGTGACCAAAAATGATGGCTCAAGAACATGACCATTGCTTGTCCAGTCAGAAACAATTTCACATGACTGAAAAATTATGTAAAGTTGACAAAAGTCAGATTAGAAGAACCAACACAGCCTCTGACTGACCTACATGGCCACAGGTAAAATATCTATTAGAAGAACCACTACAGCTTCTAACTGATGTATATGGCCACAGGTAAAATGTCTATTACAAGAACCACCACAGCTACTGACAGACCTACAAGGCCACGGGTAAAATGTCTATCAGAAGAACCACCACAGCTTCTGACTGACATATATGGACATGGCTAAAATGTCTAATAGAAAAACCACCGCAGCTTCAGACTGACCAAAACTGCCACAGCATCTGACTGACCTACATGGCCACGGGTAAAATGTCTATTAGAAGAACCACCAAAGCTTCGGACTGATGTATATGACCACGGCTAAAATGTCTATTAGAAGAACCACCACAGCTTCTGACTGACATATATGGACACAGCTAAAATGTCTTTTAGAGAAACCACCACAGCTTCAGACTGACCAAAATGGCCACAGCTTCTGAATGACCTACATGGCAATGGGTAAAATGTCTATTAGAAGAACTGCCACAGCTTATGACTGACGTATATGGCTACAGCTAAAATGTTTATTAGAAGAACCACTGCAGCCTCTGACTGACGTATATGGCCACAGCTAAAATGTCTATTAGAAGAACTACCGCAGCTTCAGACTGACCAAAATGGCCACAGCTTCTGACAGACCTACAACCATGGGTAAAATGTCTATTAGAAGAACCACCACAACTTCTGACTGACCTACATGACCATAAGTAAAATGTTTAATAGAAGAACCACCACAGCTTCTGACAGACCTACATGACCACGGGTAAAATGTCTATTAGAAGAACAATCGCAGCTTCCGACCGACTAATATGGCCACACGTAAAATGTATATTAGAAGAACCACTATAGCTTCTGACAGACATATATGGCCACAGCTTCTGACTGACCTGCATGCCTATCAGAAGAACCACAGCAGCTTCCCAATGACCTACATGGCAGACCTGCCAACCCTAACAAAACCTTTGCAGTAAGGCAGTCATTTTTTTTCCTATAAGCTGGGCCTGTTTTCAGTAAGGTAATACAAAATATCATATATTGCTATTGTCAAGCTGGAAAACATGCATTTAGAAGTCCAGAAGTGTGATTCAAGACTGATATACTGATGGTAATCATGTTCAACTCAAAAGTTTGTATATTTTATTTTAACCGTAATTACCTCCAGTACAGTTTCACAAACTGCAGTTCCAAACCCTACAGAGCTCAATGGCTTCTTGATATCTCAGCTTGATGTAATCCTTTAAAAAAAAGTCATGGCAACAGTAATCATCTTTCCCGCCATGTTCACTAAATGTAATTGTTGCCATTTGTGCTTTTATCCCCCAAGAGTATGAATATTCCAATTTGTTCTTCTGTACTATTAAAGCTTTCAAGAGATGTTCTATCTCATCCTGACCGCTCGCTTGTTGGACGCCATTTAAAAAAAAGCAATCATTTGATCATGCAGACATTTTGCATCACAAAATGTGTGCAGATTAAAGCATTTAAGGTACTCTCGTAGAGTCAGTCTGGTTCCCTGAACAATTCCACTGAAACTAATATAAAACCTGGATCTGATTTAAACACAGTCAATCCAGTAGCTGCTGCCAACAATTGTACTGCCGTAATTTGTACTTTTTATTCTGTAAGTCCATATTTTAAGGGTAATTTCTATACGAACTATGGCAAAATCCTAAGGATTGGCAGGTCTGACATGACCATGGGAAAAATGTCTATTAGAAGAACCACCCTAGCTTCTGAAAGACCTGCATGTCCATGGTAAAATGTCTGTTAGAAGAAACACGACAGCTTCTGACAGACCTGCATGTCCATGGTAAAATGTCTATTAGAAGAAACACGACAGCTTCTGACAGACCTGCATGTCCATGGTAAAATGTCTATTAGAAGAAACACGAAAGCTTCTGACAGACCTGCATGTCCATGCTAAAATGTCTATTAGAAGAAGCACCACAGCTTCTGACAGACCTGCATGTCCATGGTAAAATGTCTATTAGAAGAAGCACCACAGCTTCTGACAGACCTGCATGAGCATGGTAAAATGTCTATTAGAATAAACACCACAGCTTCTGACAGACCTACACAGCCACAGGCAAAAAAAAATCTGATTAGAAGATCCACCACTGCTTCTGACTGACCTACATGTCCATGGTAAAATGTTTATTAGAAGAATTACCACTGCTTCTGACAGACCTGCATGGCCACTGGTAAACATGAAAAAATATACTTTGCTCTGATTTTGACCTCTGCGCAAGGCAACTTAATGTATTGCAGAATGAACAGACAATAACTGACTAGCATTTACTCTGACTCTAAAATCCTTTTTTTACTTGAAGGTTATACAGTACCAATGCAATAGGAGTGCATTGTTTGCTCTTAAAACACACCACAGCAGCTGAAATGGGCTGATATAGGCAGGATTAAAACCTGTGACCTGGCTGATATAGGCAGGATTAAAACCTGTGACCTGTTGGGTTGCAAGTTTGTTGCACTAACCACTGAGCCATCACAGCTCCCTAACTTCAATGCCTTCTTTTTTGTACATAATCCTCATCCAACTGTGATAGGTCTAGACCCCTATCTGCCATTCTTTGTAGTGTGTTAGCAGATCTGGGTCTATATTATTCGTTTTATGCATGTTTTCAAGTAATCAGCTCTGACAAAGATCTTTTTCCACATTATATGTGTCAATGCTGGTTGCAATTTGGGTACAAATTAAACACAAACATTAAAACTGAAATAAACACAAGTATTAAAATTGAAATTTTATAATAAAAAAATTAAGTTAAATAAGCAATATGCAACCACAATACTTTCATGTCACTAACATTATGTGCCTTTTGTACAGTTTTTACTTTAACATCAATTTTTAAAGGAATTCCAATTGTGATGTACTTTTTGTGATTCATATAGGATTCTGGCTGCAAAGGTAAAAATGACAAAAACAGGGATTTTGCAGTGTAAATGCATTCAATAATAATAATGTTTTCCACTGATGAGGCAGAGAATATTCATTTCCATTGAATACAGTGTTCAGGCCAGGATTTTCATTTATTGGGGTTAAGATTGCTTATTGGTATGGAATAAAGGGTAATTTTCACAGCTGAGAGGCCAGGGATTTTACAACAGAATATACTGTATCATAATGGTAAATACTGTATATACATGCTTATTAGTCCAATCCAGCTGCAAACTGTACAGACACAGGTAAGCCATCACCTAATGCACTGGCAGATCTGGATCTATACAGTTTCTTAAGAGTAATCCACAGAACAAAACAGACCCTAATCTGCTGGTGCATTGTGCAAGAGTAAAACCAGGGTCTTTTGTTGTTTATGACTGGACTAAACTTATAAGCAAGTATTGATGGAAATAATGAAAGATGTTATTCTATATTATTGTATTACACAGTCTGGCTCAGAAATGTTGGCAGATATGTTCTCATGAGAGGGAGGAGGTACCCCAAAACAACCTCCAGAGGTGGAGTGGATCGGGGGTGGGTGAGATAACATGACTGAATGACAGCTGAAAGGTGCAAAACAAGTATTTAACGACTTTGTTCACCTTTCACGTGACAAGATTTTGAAATGCCAAGTAATTTTTGCATTGCCACTTTCTGCTCTTTTTATCTGTCTGGGTGAGAACATTCGATCTATGCTCCTCCCAAATGTTGTGCTCAGCAGATGATCTTCCTATCTCACCCACTTTCCAAAAGAAAACTAACAACTTATCTCATGTTTTGACATGACTCACAGCTACTATTGACCTTTCATACTCTAAACATTCCTTCACTGCCATCAGTAGATCAATTTGCAACAACTGCTCCAGTTAGAGCATCCAACTGGATGCGGGAGGTCGCAGGTTTGAACCCTGGCAGAGTGA
The DNA here is from genome assembly GCA_016617855.1 of Megalonaias nervosa. Lineage (NCBI taxonomy): Eukaryota > Metazoa > Mollusca > Bivalvia > Unionida > Unionidae > Megalonaias > Megalonaias nervosa. The sequence continues at coordinate 42,715 of JAECUM010008989.1, forward strand.
TACCAAAGATATAAAAATGGTAATAACAGCTGCCTTGCTTGGCACTCAGCATTAAGAGGTTAGTATTAGGACTGGTCAGCCTGGTGTCAGGATAATGTAACTGGGTGGGAACATCATGCTACATGTCTGCGGCATGATGCCCCATTGCTAGACATCGCAATAAATTGCCACAATGCAGACATCATAGTGATATGACTGAAAAATTGTTAAAGCTGCATTAAAAATCCAAATCACACACACACATACACTCAATTTAAGACAGCCCTCTTAAGTCTCTGAGTCTATTCAATTGGAATCTCCTCAATAGTTACTGCCTAAACCATGCTAGTTCTCAACTGTACAAGAATTTGCAGGCAAACATTAAATAGTATGTTCTCAATGAGCTCAATAAAATTGTACGAATCTCATCTTGTGAGAGCCCCATGATTCAAAACCCTGGCAGCATCTCTGCTTACATCTTCACTAGCCAAGGTTCCAATATAACAACCCTATCAACACCTTGGCATATCAAGCAGATATTTCTGTGCTTCAGGTCTGTGAATTTCATTGGCTGTGGTGGCAAGCCATCGCATCCAATCAAAATTGTCGTTCAAATTTGAACAATGTTCCTACATGATCGTGACAAGGGAGCACACAGCTTGAATGGACTGATAAATAAGCAACTTTCCACTGCCGGTTCATGTTTGTACGAATACCTTTCACTCAAATACACCTGTAATGACTTCCCTGTAGTATTTAGTCATACTTTTGATGTTAAACTTACAAATTATCCTTTGTAGGTCAATTGCTTCCACCATTTTTGACTGATGTACACTATACTACTGTTTTGTGCTATTGGTTAGTTGACATTACATACTAAGAGAGGCAACTCATGACATCCAATACATGTTGCTTGGACAAAGCACTAAAATACCTTTTCGATCCGCCAAGGTGTAGATAGGGTTATCATATCAGAACCTTGGCTAGTGAAGATGCTTTGCTTATTTAAATAACAAAAAAGTTCACTGCAATAGTAACCACAATCACCACCTAAAACAGCTGCAGTGGACCTCTGTTTCACTGCAAACAATATGCTTGCCACACAGTCCAGTTCTGATTAGTTCTAATAAGGAAATTTGAGACTGGATAAGTGCAAAACCAACCATTCAAAGTGATCAATATATAGACTCTACAGTGCTAGCAACTAGTACATGTGGGCAAGCCATGAACTTGCAGCTATTTTGTGAAAGAAATTTGCTACATACAAATAGTGGAAAGGAGCAAAAGACTTGCACTTAGTTTTTGTGTTGCTGCAAGTTACACACACATGAATAATTGTTAAAAAAGGTGAGAATGATCTCGCCAAAATGTATTTTTTGCTGAAGCAACCACAGATGGTAACCAATTTAAGTTTGGAAAACTTAAATGAAAAACACCACTGCGAGTTATTTCTTTTATAGCTGTGAGTAAATTGTGGTATTAGAAATTAAGTACATTTTGTACTGATTCATTCTGACCCATTTGGGTCAAGGGCATTGATTTATCTCATACAAACGTGTGAATGGCACAAAGGCATGACCTGGTCTGAACACTGAACTGTCTGTTCTATGCAAGAATTTTCTAACATGGTATGAAACAAATGCACAGAATTCTGCAGAAAATGAAACTGAATTTTTTGTACATCAACTGAGCAACAGTTATGACTTGTCTTTGTTGAAAAAACACATTTAGTCCAATCAGTGAGAACAAGTTTGGAATAGGCAACAGGGTAACTGACATGTCCATGTGACAACCACAGGTTCCCCGCACCTTGGTAAAATGATCTGTCCTTGCACAAACTTTTCTGTGGTGACACTTTTTCAGCATAATTCTGTCACAATGAGCGAGTTCTTTTGATTCTTATCTTTCATTTTAACAATCAAGACATAACTACCAAGCATTCAAATTTTCACTGTAACATTATTTCTTATTGAATGCAGCCCAGTTAACGATACCAAGGCCTTGGAGAAAGGTGTTGATGGGATGATGGTTGAGAAAGCAAAGCATTAGCTGCAGGTTAGCAAGTTCTGTACTTGCCTGACATGTTTCCGCCTGCTTTGGCAGCAAAAATATGACAAAGTGTAGTAGAGCATGACAGTAGTATATACAGCAAGACAATGTAGTATATACAGCATGACAGTATAGTATATACAGCACAACAGTATAGTATATACATCATGACAGTATAGTCCATACAGCATGACAGTAGAGTATATACATCATGACAGTATACTATATATAGTATGACCATATAGTCTATACAGTATGACAGTATATTCTATACATCATGACAGTATAATATATACAGCATGACCATACAGTATATACAGTATGACAGTACAGTATATACAGCATGACAGTACAGTGTATACAGCATGACAGTATTCAATACAGCATGACAGCATAGTATATACATGACAGCATAGTATATACAGCATGACTATACAGTATATACAGCATGACAGTATAGTACAAACAGTATGACAGTATAATGTGTACAGCATGACCATACAGTATATGCAGCATGACAGTATAGTATGCACATCATAACAGTATAACATATACAGCATGACTGTACAGTATATACATGACAGTGCAGAATATACAGCATGACAGTATAGTATTAGTCTATACATCATGACAGTATAGTCTATACAGCATGACAGTATAGTATATACAGCATGACAGTATAGTATATATGATGATTATTCTATACAGCATGACAGTATAGTCTATACATCATGATAGTATACTATATGCAGCATGACTGTACAGTATATACAACATGACAGCATAGCAACATGACAGTATCGTATATATAGCATGACAGTGTAATATAGCATAAATGCTGACTTTAATAAAAAAATTTTATTCATTATGTATATGACTTCTGACAATTAAGACCATTTCACATTATAGTCTTTTCCAGTTTGCCTGTCATTTACTTAGCCACCCCAATTAAAGTGTGGAGTACAAATTTCTTTCAGTAAAGACCTGACAATAACAATACAAAATATAGACTGAGGTTGTTTTTTTAAAAAAAAGTCTATATAACATAGCATCTTTCTGCAATTATTCAAGAATTAAACTAAATAATTACTTTGCGTAATTTTGAAAGAAAAGAATACTTAATTATTTATTCAAATTTTTGTCTTAAATGTTTTAGAATAAAAATGTCCATGTGCAAAACTCACTGTGCAAACTGATTGGTCCACTGTCTATACTGCCTCCATTTCCTGGAATATCACAGTTTGGTGGGGCATATCCTTCACGACAATGGCAATGCCCTTTGGAATTGCAAACCTGGAGATGACAAAAACCGAGATAAATCTTCAATTAATCCTTATTTCATCAGGATCCAAGCAGTGTGTTTTAACATTCTGGAAAAAAAGACAAAAATCTCTCATCTGACTCAGTTTTCTACAAATTTTTGAACAAGAATAGAGAAAGAAAATTACTGGTTCTGATGAACGGACAAAATGATTGGTGTGAAACTGGTTACAGAGCAAGGTTTCAGCTGAAAAATAAGACCATTAACTATTTGAGTAAGAAATTTTAAAATGTTTGGGTCTTAGTGACAATGTACAGTCTGAGGAATTCAAAGCTATGCATAGTACTATTTGCAACTTTAAACAAAGTTTTGATAAACTTGAAGGTTTATAATGTTGCTGTGATTTTAATTCTTCCAAATGAAACAGACAGTGGAACAAAACTGATGATGGCATCATGTGACAGTGAGAAAGAAAGCTATCCTATTAATAATAATATCTGTCAAAGCCATTCCCATGTCATGCAAATAAAAAATGTACTTGTGCCTCTTCCATGATGACTATCTTTTAATCCTGAAAAATTGTATTTGTTTAGATACTGCATACTATGAAGTTGGAAAGGAAGATGCAGGAAAAATGGCATTATTCTCAACCTTACACTTCATGTTCATCATGAGACCTAATGGAGAAATAAATTATCCTAGTTAACAAATTCATCATCTACCCCTACATATATAGAGCAGGCCATCTTTTTGTTGATATATTATCTGGAGATCAGTCTGTTAAAACCTGTGTTCCATTACTACAAATTCTGTATTAAAAAATCTGTCAGGATTACTAACACATTAATAAGCTAAACGAGGAACAACACAAAAAAAAATATCACATCTTGCATCCTCTCTAATTTTTTTCAAGTATGCAAATGTTCTTGAATCAGAACTGAAATCAACAATATGATGACAATATTATAAAATGTAAACATAAACAGAAGCCACTTTTCATCTTTTATCAGTGTCAGTAGAAGGATTAAAGATAGGAAACAACTTTTATGAATGCTGATGGATTCTTCAGGGAGTATGTTTTATTTTTATTTTTATTTTAAATGAAACAGGTATGAGAAAGTTCTTCTATATTTCCTCATATACATGTTCCAAATTTTTGTTTGAAATGATGATTCAGCAGAATACCATACATGCCAACTCTGAGAGATGTATCAGCATACTTTATTCAAACACAAGTTGCAAAAAACCATAACCTGAACATAAAAAACAAATCGATATATTTCATGTGGATTAGAACCAGAATACAAACACAAAACATACTGAAAAATTATTTATATTCAAAATTCAATTTAACTAGTCGACATGTCTGTAACTTTTGCCGAATGATTATGAAGTCCACAGACTCTGTCCCCAATCTGATTGCTGTCCTGCATCATTCTTATATTCTTCATTACAAATTTCTAAAGCAGTACTGAATTATCCTTTATGGGATATGTTTTGAAGTTTAAAAAGACCTAACTACTCCAAGAGCTTTCACCCAGAAGTCAACCTGTAAAAATCCATTTCGCTTAATATCTGGTGCCATTTTCTTTACAAGAAAAAACTGGTCCGCTACCTAAATTCATTATCACTATAATGACTCTATGAGGTAAAGTTTCAAATTAAAGAAACCTGTCTGTTTTCTTGGAAATGAGTCATGTAGTTGTTATAAATAAAAAAACTAGGAAAGTACATTTAGCTCTCTGATGGACAATTAGCTCATATGCTATTCTTTTTAGAATATTCTTAACTTTTTATGATGAGTGGAATTAAAGATAAAATAAATTACTAACACAACCTTTATTGCTTTACTTTTATTTTATTTTTTTAACATACTGGAAAAACATAATCCACATACAGGCGAGCATAAGGTGTAATTCATTGAAAAAAATGTAATGATTATGCCAAAAGTGTAATGGCTGGCATGTATGGAATACTGCTTGCAAACTTCTACTATGATGCATCTTGTATGACTTGCAAATTGCACTATGATGTATCTTGTACAACTTGCAAACTGCACTATGATGGATCTTACATTTTTCAAACTGTACTATGATGTATCTTATATGACTTGCAAAATTTACTATGATGTATCTTATATGACTTGCAAAATTTACTATGATGTATTTCATGTTTTTCAAACTCTATGATGTATCTTGTATGACTTGCAAACTGTACTATGATGTATCTTGCATGATTTGCAAACTGTACTAAGTATATGACTTGCAAACTGTACTATGATGTATCTTGCATGATCTGCAAACTGTACTATAACACAGCTTGTTTGACTTGCAAACTGTACTACGACATATCTTTCATGACTTGTAAACTGTACTAAGATGTGTCTTGTACAACTTACAAACCGGACTATGATTTATGTCAAATGATTTGCAATCTGTAGTATGATGAATTGTTTGTCAAACTGAATTATGATGTACCTTGCATAACTTGCAAACTGTTCTATTATCTCATGACTTTCAAACTATACTTTGATGTATCTTGCATGACTTGCAAACTGTACTATGGTGTATCTTACATGACTTACAAACTGTACTACGTATTTTAAATGACTTGTAAACTATACTATGATTTATCTTGGACAGCATGCAATCTGAACTATGATGTATCTTGTATGACTTACAAACTATACTATGATTTATCTTGTACAGCTTGTAAACTGTACTATGATGTATCTTGCCTGACATACAAACTACAGCTTCCAAACTGTACTATGATGTATATTGTATGACTTACAAACTACAGCTTGCAAACTGTACTATGATGTATCTTATATGACTTACAAACTGTACTATGATGTATCTTATATGACTTACAAACTATACTATGATTTACCTTGCCCCATTTGCAAACTGTACTATGATGTATCTTGTATGACTTGCAAACTGTACTATGAAGTATCTCATGACTTACAAACTATACTATGATTTATCTTGTACAGCTTGCAAACTGTACTTCAATGTATCTTGCTTGACTTACAAACTGTACTATGATGTATCTTGCATGACTTACAAACTACATCTTGCAAACTGTATTATATATCTTATATGACTTGCAAACTGTACTATGACATATCTCATATGACTTACAATCTATACTATCATTTATATTGTACAGTTTGCAAACTGTACTATGATGTATCTTGTATGACCTGCAAACTGTACTGATGTATCTGGTATGACTTGCAAACTGTACTATGATGTATCTTGTACAGCTTGCAAACTGTACTATGATGCATCCTGTATGACTTGCAAACTATACTATGATGTACCAAATTTGGCATGCATTTAAGTATTTAAACTATCAACATAATGCCAAATTTGTTATGTAATTAAACCGTAACATAATGCCAAATTTGTTATGCACTTGAACGAGATAACAATGTACCAAATTTGTTATGTACCTGAACTTTAACATAATGCCAAATTTGTAATGAACTTGAACTATAACATAATGCCAAATTTGTCATGAACTTGAACAATAACATAATGCCAAATTTGGTATGTAAGTATTTAAGCTATAACAGTGCCAAATTTGGCATGCAAGTAAGTATTCAACCTATATCATAATGCCAACTGTGGCATTTACATTACGACTCAGTCTTAAACTATGTAATAGAAAGAAAGTGAAACCAACCATTGTAAGTAAAATCAACAATCAAATTATTTCTCAACAATACAAAGTGAAAATTCAAGAGACATTTACAATACTGAATTAAATTGCAAATAATCCAATTACAAGTCCAAAAATATGAAGTGTTCATAATTACTTCCAGTAGTCTTGAATGTCCTGATACAACACATTGATGCAATCCAGAATGTCTTTGTGCAAATTCACAAAAATCCAAAGTAATGTATTGGTCCAAAAGTCAATAAGCACCTTAGTAACTGAAATGCATACTTCAGATAAATAATTCCTTTCAAATGAGATGACAGACTGGTCTAAAACTATTGAATTATTAATTTATTAAATTCCTATTTATACAAATTTACAATGGACCTACATATAAAGAATGTGAAGATTTTCAACAGAAAAATCTAATCTAACTGTAAACAAGATTGGCCTTGAACTCTTGCAATGTAAACACTGCTTACAACTTTATTTTGGACTAAAGTTAAGAGAGAAGTTATAGAAAAAACAAAGTATTTGAAATTTTAAAACAAGTTCAGTTTCACTATTTTTGTGCTCTGATTGTCTCACCAAATACATGGCATAGATCCCAAAGACAAAATGATACGAGATCTGATATAAAAATGATACCACTTTCTTGCTATCTGTAATAATGTAGGCAAAACAAAAAGGACTTTTAATTTACACACTTACCCCTTCATTACAGCCATTCGCGCAACTTGGCAAATTTAAGTGACTCAGGTAAACACACTTCTTGTCCTTGCAAATCTGAAACATGTCATGCATAAAACCTTCATAGGATGTTTTGCAAATCCATCTAACATTTTTTATACTACACAATAGGATCATCACATTACATGTGGTATGAACCTAACAATAACATAATTACATTACATATGGTATTAACTAAACCTCTATGGCATACAATGGAAGTCACAAGACATCATTTCAGCTTGTTCTGCAAAATATTAGGGTACAGTTTTTCTCTCATGATAGGACCTAAGGGCCAGCCTAATATATTTTGTTTTAAAAAAACCCTAGGAGGTGAGCTTATTATCAAAGGTATCCTTGATAAGTATTTTGCCAATATTTTGTAAAAGATTTTTTAGGGGGAAAGGGGTCAATCATTGGTTGTGATAAATATGTTTCATTAATGCTCATGTCATATTAATTTTACAGAACCAACTGACAAGTGTTGAGGTTTTGGTCACCAAACCTGACAAAAAAGGGAGATTTTTCAAAGGGTTTCACAAATTTTGAACGAAATAAGTGTTCACATAAGACTGTAGGTCAGCTCAGAATTGGATAAAAACATAATTTGAAATGTTATGTGCTCATGCATTACATACGAGTCAATGATTTATCTTTGCCCAGCTAATTCTCAAAAATTAAATGCAGTTATGTGTGAGTACTTTCATAATGAATGCTCATTAATGTGCATGCTTGTATATGTATACTGAATTTGCAACCTTAATCTATTATGGAATAATGTTACAGAATAGAAGAATACAATAGGTACATCCTGTGAACAACAGGTTTTCACATGCATTATGAAAAATTTTCTACAGACCCTAAAACAAGTAATTTTACCAAATCTGCATTTCATTTGTGTTCATTTTGCATTTCACTTGTGTTCATTTGCATTCAATTTATATTTACGTTTCAGCTTGCATCTCATTTCTTTTAACGTTCCCACTAATCATTTTTTCATTAGGTTCTTACAAATACATTCTGATTCTGCACTGATCACATCATCATTTCCTTTCATTTCTGTTTCTTCATTTCAAATGCATTAATCAGAGTTAGGATTTCTATTTTTCATAGTATAAAATGGAAAGAACTAATGTTTTCTAATTATGACTTATTAAATGTGTGCTTTAATAGAACAAAAAATGCTTAAAATTCAAGACATAATTGAATTTCCGATAAATAAAAATATAACTGCAACTGCAATAAATGAATAAATATAGCAGCAGAATGTCTGTCAGCAAATTTATTGCTGTTTCATTTCATTCAAATAAAAACTGTACTGATAACAATTACCAGTAATGATGTAATCACATTAATGGTGGTTATTACAAAAATTTTACAGCCTGTATGTTGTGGAAATAGAAGGACAGTACAAAGAACCTGATTCCGGATTATCATGTAAAAGGGCTTTCAGTTGCAGCCTGAAATACAGGTAAAAATCCATTCATGAAACAGGTCACTTCATTCTGTTCATCATCCATCATTACCTGTTTCATTCATAATACATTCATCATTTTATTCAGGGGTCTTAGGTGGCTGAGTGGTCTAAGAAGCTCACCTTTACAGATCACCAACACCTCACATCTATCCTTATGTGCTGAGTCTCATAATCAGCCAATGTAGGTATGTGAGAAAGCTTGCCAGTAGCTTCCTGTGGGTCTGTAATATTTACCAGGGTTTTCCAGGGTTCTTTCTCCACAAGATTTACTGGCTGCCATATATAGCTTACCAAGTGCTAAAAAATGGTGTTAAACCCACAAAACCACAATTGCATTCACTCTCCATTCTATTTGCATTTCACTAGTAAAACTGTCTATTTCAGGGTATGTACAAGATTATTAATTAGTGGAACACAGCAGACATCTTAAGTTGGTTTATATTTGGCAGGCATTACTGTAACTTACCTTTCTGTCTCCACATTTGGCCCCATCAGGAACCATTCCTGGATCAGGCATGTCTAGTCCCACATCCAGCATGGCCCCACGACATATGTATGTAGTGGATCCAAGGGTGAGGAAAGTGGCAGGGGTTGCATGAGCAAAGTTATCCTTCCAGAACATCAACTTTTCGTTCTGATGAACACAATGCAGTAAACCACATTCCACATCACTGGAAATGAACACAGACATCATAATTTATGCCAAAGTAAAGGCTTCAAGATCAAAAGTTTGGTTATAAAAGATACAAATTAAAAAAAAATAACCCAATATACAAACAAGGGTTCTATGGGGTATTGCATCTCACATGTGACCCATTAAATAATGCATCACCCATGTATCTATCAAAATATCCTTGTCTCTTTCTGATAGAAGCTGAATAACTCTGACACAATGAAAGACACTTGGAGGTAATCAAAATGGTACTCCACAAAAAATAATGCTCTGGAGACGAACATCTGGTCTGATGTGTGAAGAATCGGTCATAAAAGGTTTGGTTTTTGAAAATAACACTCAATAATGTTGCAATCGTCATGGAAATACTTGTAGTTTTATTTTGTACTGTCATTCCTGCAACTTTATACTGAGAAATGGGGGAAAAAAATCATTGGCTTTAATCAACTCAAAGTATTGCTTACATTGCTAGTAGTGATGACACATGCTCAAATCATCATCAAGTCAATGAAGTTATTAAAATGACAGGCTTGTGGACAGGTCAAAATGGCCACTATTTACACTGAGCTTTTATTTTAGCATGAGATCAAGATGACTGAGGACATTCAAATCCTCACACTGATAATTCTGCCGGTGGAACATTACACTTTGTTCTCCCTGTGCCATAATAGGCCAATCAAAAAATATGACAAAGATATGAGGGCTGTTCCAATAAAACATATATTGGACCCAGGTAAGGCACTTTTGATGTCGGATACTCACCCATGATTGCAATTAAGAATTTTCATTTTAATATGAACTCTGTGCAGTGAAAGTACCCTGACATATATTTAAAAAAAACTGCCTTCCCTGGTTACCATGAATGTTTAAGTGGAAAAGCCCTGAATGCATAGTAAATAGTGGTAGGAATTTATAGCAGTTTGATACACTGGATAAATTTATAAGTGAACAAAACAAACCCGAGGGTCAGAAATCTTTAAGATATTTAACTTTTGTGGGCAAATGTCTGGCTAGATGTGAAACGGTCAGATCTTCACAGACAGACTGTCACCCATGAATGGCATTATCATGATGTAACTTTCTACCTTTTCAACTAGACAGGAAATCCTAGCATAGGTACCACCTTTAGAAATATAATATCAAAGATTCAATGAAATACAACTGATGTATAAGATATATGACCTGCCAAAAACTGTTCAAGAGAAATGATTAAAGATAAAATCTGAAACGGTAACTATAAAAAAAAAAATTTTTCTGCACTATTTAATCTTAGGGATAAGAGTGGACTTTATTTGTCATCTTTTCATATTTGTATTGTCATCACAGAATTGGAAAGCTGTGTAGTGCCATTATCATGATTGTCTTGACCACTTTTCTAAGAACGTTGATATATGTGTAAATGTAAGTTCAAGTTCATTCCAAAATTTTCAGTTTAAACTTTTCACACTATATCTTAACGTGTTGAAATTTTCAATGGATGTTTTGCTAAAGATCCATCAGTATTTCCAATACACCATTTTTATTTCCTCTGTCAGCTTTCATTCCAAAATGTGAGAAGAAGAAAATCCTTCATAAAGCATTGGTGTTGGACGGGAAAATTCTCCCCTTGGGATCAAACAGTGTAATACACACTTTGCAAAGTCTTGTGTATGCTGCAAATTTTTTACTCTGTATGAACTTTTTGAATCAATCATGTGCTATATTGTATGTATCTTTCTGTGCCATGACATGTTTAGCCTATTTGGCACAATTTGAAAAATTACAAATTTATATTCTGCCCAATCATTTTTCTATAAAATTGTAAAAATCAACATTCACTCAGACCTACGGATTCTTCCACTCCATGGACAAGATTGGAAATTTTAACAGAAGTAAATATATGCTCTTCATTGTTGGTAAATTCCTTTGTCCAGTTTTGGTACTGTTTTTCATCTACTTTGGTAACTGCTCCAGTGGCCTAAGTGGCTAGAGTGTGTGCCTTGGATGTGGGAGGTCGTGGGTTCAAACCCTGGCCAAGTCATACCAAAGACATAAAAATGGTACAAGCATCTGCTTTGCCTGGTGCTCAGCATTAAGAGGTTAATGCAGGACTGGTCTGCCTTGTGTCAGGATAATGTAACCGGGTGCGACATGATGCCATATGTCTGCAGCATGATGCCCCAGTGCTAGACATCACTATAAAAAGTGACACTGCAGACACTGTAGCGATATGACTGAAAAATTGTTAAAGTTTTGTTAAAAATCCAAATCACACACTCACTCATCTATGGCCTAAATTGGTCAGTCAATATCATAGGCCATTAACTATTAAAATGTCTTCTGACTGGTTAGTTAGTGACATCATTTATGCAACAGTACAGTCTATCCAAGAAACCCTTTCTGAAAATGTAGGGATATAACAGTGCTAATTCTTTTTTTTTTTTTAAAAAAGGACTTTTCTTAAAAACAAAGCACAGAAAAATTAGGGCCAAATAGGCATGTTTTATAAAGAAAAACAGTTTCAAATTTATGTAAATTAGAAGAAAAAAAATTACATGACTTACCTTTGTACGCTTGACAATAACATGCTCTTACTCACATGCTGGCTATAATTTTAATCAAGGTTGCCTAAATCATCTTAAAGTTCATGTGCCCATTTTAGTCATGATGAGCACAACAGAAACTATAATTTATAATTAATTGCAACTAATAAGAGTAGCTAGATTACATTATTGTAATTACAACTAGGTAAAGCATTTAAAACTCAACTGCCACCAGAATGAGAAATTTAATTTTGTTTCAGTTTCCAAAAACTTCACCCAAAATTGACAAAATCCAAAAGATTTACATTCAGCTTTGAACTGTCCCCTAAAAATGTAGCTGTGAAGCTGAGGTTACCAACTTCAATATTAGTGACAATTAAGTTTAAGACCATTATGGTTTGAAAATGTCCGTGCATATGTTCTTATGTAAATATACTTGGGCCATTTTCAATATATCTTTAAAATGTTTCGGATTTAGTTAATTTGTTACTGATGTTGTACAAAGCAACAAAATTAAATTGCTGGTTCTATTGGCAGTTTATCAAATATTTGTATATATTTGTAATTATAGATATTCCTATCAGTTTTAATTAATTGCAATGTATAATTTCTACTCTGTTCATCTGAAGCCATATGACCCAAATACATGGTGAAATGATCAAATCTGCACAAACACCTTATACATTTAGCTCCACATCACAGAGGTCATACCTGAATTAATGTCACTATTGACAAATCATCCAGTATGTAAATAAATTTCCAACATTAAATTGAAAATAAAAAAACAGTAGGAAATGAGGGACCATTTAGAAAAAATCTAGAAAAAAAAAACAACAGGCAGTCTGACAAAAAGTAGGAACAGTGGGAAAAAGTAAGGTCACTGGAAAGACCAGAGGTAATGCCATTCTCATAAATGACAGTTTGGAAACCACCCTGAATGGCAGGGTTTGGTTGGCAGCTTCAAACCAGCATGACATATAATAGGGAGAAAGTACAAAATGTTTGTACTTTGTTCAAAGATGGTGGTTGATAGTCATCTGTGGTCTCAAGCGCACAAGAAGTGTAAGGCATTTGTCAGCAAAAGCTGTTTTTATGTTAAATGGACTTGTAGTAATGATGGACGGTTTTAGAATTTAGCATGTAGTTCAAAATGTGCTTGAATCCATCTTCATTTGTGAAGCTGTGCATTACAATTATGCTCTTTGCCCTATTTCAAGTTTAATTAAAATTCCAATCTTTGGAAATGTAGTTGAGTTTTGGGATTCACTTTACTGAATTTAAGCATACAAGCTGAATGTAATAGTGTCAATTGCCAAATTTTGAATTGCTATGACTGTTTATACCATTTGACTCCAAATCCATAAAATTTTCAGGCCATAAAAACACGCTGCTGTGAAGGATGTAAAGTCCTGGGGAAACCACTTGTAAATAACTTACTCTCTGTCACAAGCCTTATATGCGTTGGTTGTCCAGTTGTAGCCACAGTTGCCATGCTTGCTGCCATTGCCATTCAGATGTTTAAAACATACTGGATCTGACACCCTTCCTGTTGATCCCCACAGCAACTTACACTGGCTTGTGTGTGTCTTGCACTCACCATTATAGCAATAGGACTGGATCCAGAAAAATAGTGAAAACAGAATATACAATAAAGCAACAATTATCCAGGCAATGATTATCCAGGTTATTAGCTTGTATGGACTACTACCATATACTCTGAAATATTTACTTATTATAATATACATTTATGAGAGAAAGTAACCTGCTGATCAGGGATCCAAGAGAGATTAAAGTAAAAGAAATCTGGAACAAAAATAACTGAATATAATTGCAAAAATGGTGTAATTACAATGGCATTATAAATAAGTCTATTATCTTTTCAAATTAAAAGTACTGTAACTGTAAATATAAGAGAGGATGGGATAGAGAGGTAGACACAAAGAGAGAAAATTTATTCTTTCAACCGACTGCTGCTAAGTAACCATATAGCAATATGGAATTTGTCATACAGAAATCCCAAGCTAATCAATCATGATTTAAGATGTATCATAACAGTCTGATGAAAGGCATCCTGCCATAGACTATGTTATTAGCTGCTAATCACACCAGCATAAATGTGAACAGAATACGTCACCTGAGTTTACACTGATCAAAGCCCTTTGACACTGAAATTCACCTGTCCACACATAAAATGACCATCCATCACAAATAAATTGTTATTCCATCACTCACAGTGCTACATCTTAACCAAAATTTAACCATCTATATGACCAATTGTGTGGACGAAATACCTATCCCTCAGTGAGTCCAGATAATCAACATTTTATTTAATCTGGGAGGGGAAATTTCAAGGTTTACATGATTGAAACAAAATTTTCAAATCTTAAAACAAAATGAAGTGCTCTAACCACATTGTGCTGCACTGATAATAAGACATGTTTAAACCAAATTTGCATCTTATAGTTATTTTAATTCTTCCCATGAATGTTTACTTTGCAAATATTTATGGAAGAGGGGTGTATCTTGTAGGTGCATTAAACCTGTTTTAGCCTTTCTCTTGAAATGCTTTTAAATTTGTGCACGTAAATATCTCCATCTGTTGCCCCTTGATATGCCATAAATTTACTTTTTCTCATTTTTTGTTTAACTTGCAGACAATTATGAGCCAATTCATTTTAAGTTATTCTCTTACGTACTGTAATTTTCTAAAGGTGTTGTCACAACTTTTGCCCATTACGTCAATAGTTTACAAACATCCTCTTTGGAGAAATTACAACAATATTGTTTTTCAGCCAATTTAACAGCAGAATAACAAAATCCCATCAAGGCTGACCTATCATAACATGCACAAGACTGAAGTGCTGGCCCAAGCCACTGCACCAATTCACCCACAGGAAACACGTGGATACTATTATTATATAGGGCAATCCCTTTAATTGGCTGTTTCCTCATGGTCAACCAATTATGTTACAAACACTTAAAAAACACGATTTTTAAACTTAGAAACTAACAAGATTAACTTCAAGGGACTAATGCTCAAATGGAGGAAAAGAATACCTAGGAATTCAATGCAAGACCATTTCTTCCTTTTAACTGCAGTGTTGAAACTTTCTCTGATATTCTTCAGCAATAACAAGATTTTCAAATTAGCAGCTGTAGATGTCAGAATGGCACCATTTTCATTTAGGGCCAACAAGACATCATAAGAAGTCTTCTGGTGGAAATGGATGTTGATATGGCATACCATTCTAGAGAAGTAATAATAACATGAGTGTCGTTACTGAATATTCAGATTGGCACCATTTCCATTTCCCCATGCTGATATGGCTTTCCAGGAAACAACTTTCAAGCTTTCTCACATACCCACACTGACCGAGCCCAAGACTCAAACCCACATGAAAAGAGGAGAGATGGCAGTGATAAGCAAAGGCAAGTGCTTTAAATCACTTGGCCATCTAGAGTCCCTTCAGGAGCAGTGTTAAGATTTTCAAAATCAATAATATGGCTGCTACACTGGATGTCTGTGCAGCAACACTTTCATTAAGGATCAGCTCTATATCATAAGAAGTCATTCAGTAAAAATCTCATTTTGATATAACCATTCTTTCAGGAGTAGCAATAACAAGATTTTCAAGATGGCC
Organism: Megalonaias nervosa; assembly: GCA_016617855.1. Classification (NCBI taxonomy): domain Eukaryota; kingdom Metazoa; phylum Mollusca; class Bivalvia; order Unionida; family Unionidae; genus Megalonaias; species Megalonaias nervosa. The sequence continues at coordinate 58,715 of JAECUM010008989.1, forward strand.
ACTGTGGTGACCATATTCAAAGTGCAAGTTGCACCCTATTAATTTAGGACCAACTAGACATCATTAAGAAGTTTTCTGATGAAAACCCAATGTCAGTGTTGCTTTTATCATTCATGATGAGTAGCAATAACAATATTTTCAAAAGGGCCATCAAGTGGCCAACTAGACATAAGAAGTCTTTCAGTGAAAACTGTTATCACCATCTATTCATGAGGAGTAGCAATAACAAGATTTTCAAGAAGGTCACTGTTGTGGTGATAGTGGATAACAGACTGGAACCTTTTTTTTTTCATAAGAAGTCATCTGATGAAAATCATATGTCCATATAGCATCCCATTCAGAAGCAGTAACAATAAAATGATTTTCAAGATGGCAGCCATGGCAGTCAGACTGGATGTCAGATTGGTACCATTTTCACTTAGGACCAACTAGACATCATAAGAAGTATTTTAGTGAAAAACCAAATACTGACATGACCATACAATCTACACAAGTAACAATATCAAAAATTTTCAAGCTGGCCAATGTGGCAGCCACACTCAGACATGATTTTGGTCTTCCATGAAAAAAGCTGAAAAAATTTTAAGGGGGATTTGAGGGTCCTCCCCAACGGGGTCTCGAGGGGCAGCGCCCCCTTTCTGGGGGTCCAGGCGGCCTAAGGCCCCCAGCCAAAAATGCATTTTACAATCATAAAAACCTGATCCTGGTGCAACTTATGATCATAATATAAAACAAAATCATTTGAAAAACTAATAAACTTACCAAAAATGTTCAACCTGACTTGAATAATTTCACAATATTTATTGTCACATAAATTTGTTCTCCAATACTATTGATGCTGAAATTATTTCATGTGCATGTCAGTGTTCACATCATAATTAAGTCACATTAATTTGTCAATTTTTGCAGCACACATATTATACTTCTCTCTTTTCATAACAAATCTGTAATATAAACCAAATACATCAACTATATACAAATAATCCCATTCATTCGTCTTTTTCTCTACTGGACAGAACCTGTTCATATGCCAGTTGAGGTCTTTTTGCGGCTTTGGCAAAGATTTCTTTAGCCTTCCTTTTTGTCACCACTGACTTTTTTGGCTCAATGTGCAATCGTTTCTTTTCCTTCTCAACGAGAGCCTTTTCCTTTCAAGCTAGTGCTTGTATTGGCAACATGCAGTACGCATATTCTGACAGAGGGCTACATCTGTTCTCTCATGCAAGAAATCTTTCTTCTTATAGTAATTAACTGCACTTTTTCCAGATGCCTTCTGAGCTTCAATTTTTTCGTATGCTGCTTCTTTTGTAGGTGCTGTTCCAAACTCTTCCAACCGTGATTACCGTAATTCAGATCTTTCTTGCAGAGGTCACAAAATGCCAGTCCTCTAGCGTTCAGTTTTCTTATAAACTGACCAACTAAATTTCCGTCAACTTTTCGCTCCAGCCATTCCCATTTCCATACGTTTTTTAAACCTTTATCTAAACTTTTCACATCATGGTCTCTCTCAACAACTCGGGACGCCATGTTTTGCAAGCATGCTTCTTCTTTCCATTGCCATCAGTTTCCATTACTCGAAGATTCATTGGATGAATTTAAACTTTTGACCAATCAGAATACTCTTTACGAGAGTCATGTGCTAACTAATATATATAACGAATACTTTTCAAGGGTCATTGCGGAATGGGACTGGACAGACCGTTTTTTAAAAAACTGGATCAGAGATGATATAAAAAATGGACTATATCAAGAAAAATCTGATTCAAGTCAGGAGAAAAGTGGAATTCTGCTTTAAAATGGAGGAAAATCATGTCTGCACACTGGATGACCGATTGGCACCATTTTCATATAGGACCAAGCAGACATCGTATGAACTCTACTGGTGAAACCTCATATCAATACGACTTTTAGTTCAGGAGAAGTAGCAATCGCCAAGATTTTCAAGAGGACAGCCATATTAGTGTGAGAACACTACCATTTTCATTTGGGACTAACTAGACATCATAAGAAGCATTTCATGAAAATCCCAAGTTAATATGACCATCCATTCAGGAGGAGTAGGGATAAGATTTTCAAGATGGCCACTGTAATGGACATACTGGATGTCCAAGGATCACGCTTTTCATTAAAAACCAAGAAGACCATGGGATGAAATGTGTGTTTGTCAAGTTTCATGAAAACCCTCCAAGTAGTTTAAGAGGAGTAAAGATAACAAACTTGTGCTAATGGATGGACAGACAATGGACAATTGACAATTCCAGAAGTTCTTCAGGACTATGACTACTGGCCATGTAATACACATGAAAAAGTTCATATTTATAATCCAACCCAAGTAAGCTTTAAAACTGGTAGGTTTATCCTGTACTTTTCACAAGTTTTCACACTTATGGGCAGTCAAGGTGTACTAAACAAATGATATAGATATTTCATGTTGAATTTTTCTACCAGTGATAAAGAAAATTCTACAGACTGACGCAATTCAAATGCTTTTTTATTTCCTAACATGAAGTGTAAATGAGGGTGCAAGATCAGCTTCTTACCTGTCCTCCAAGACATGGCACACTATCCTGAACAAACACGTCATCAGGACAAAACTCCTTATCTCCCCAGCAGAACTCGGGCAGATCACATTCCCCTTTAGATGGTCTACACAATGTTGCTGATGCCTTATACTGAGAATGAAAGAAAGAGGTGTCCATATTAAACTTATCAAGGACCAGGGTGAATTCATGTTAAGGACCAGGCTAAATTCATGATAAGGACCAGGCTAAATTAATGTTTAGGACCAGGCTAAATTCATGAGAAGGACCAGGCTAAATTCATGATAAGGACCAGGCTAACTTCATGATGAGGACTACCAGGCTAAACTCATACAATAAAATGTTACTTTTTTCATTTATCCTTTACTATGCTAAGTACTTCATGAACCTCTAAACACCTGTGAATCCTAAGGCCCTCAAAAAGATCACATACATAAAATTCAACAAGATCTTAGTAACAATTTTTGACAATCATTTTGAAGGATAGTTCCACTAATTTAACTGAAGTAAGCTTGACAAATACAGGAGAAGCCAGCAATAACTTGCTTCATATAACACAAAATTATGATATAACATGGTGACCTCATGGCTCCAGATATTTTTGTTTGTGATCCTGACTGCAACACTAATCAAAACAACATAATGCTAACAAATAGATCATCAGCAATAATTTGTTAAAATATGAAAAACATATATCTTTCAAATGATAATTAACATTCTCTGCTATTGATATTAACAGAGAAATTGCAAATTATTTTGGAGCTAGGTACTGTCTTAATCTCCACTGTCACATAAAATTTGCATGGTGACTGTCTTCAGTCAATGACTCGGCCTCTGTACAAGAACTGTGCCACAAAGATCTCATACAAAGTAACCTACCTAACATTGCACAGAAACAAGTTTATACTTGACACTTTCCAAAGATAATCCTTCTAAAAATGTTCTTCATATAGTGGACACCTATCTAACATGGACAACAATGTTTTTTGGTCCACAAGCTATGTATAACAGACATTATTTCCACATGTGTGTACAGATTTGTCTTTGCTGTAGCTTGTCATAGGCAGTTTCAAATGTATGCAGATTTTTGAATACAAGCTTTTTTTTCCTACAATTAGTTAGTTGTTGGATAATGACCAACTACAGTGGCATAACAAGAAACTCTTAACAAAAAACAATGCAAAAGTAAATTATGGACTCCCTTCCCCATAAAAAAGTCGTTTCATGGAAATGTTGGTCCCCCTCATTTTAAAATTACTTGCCGAGTACACAATTCCAAGTTAGTGTATCATCAACATGGACTCCTAGGGTCTACAGCATTTCTACATTTCTCGACCATCCAAAGTCTGTGGGACTAGATAATATCAGGGTTTGAACAACCCAAGGTCAAGAAGGTTCAAGTGTAAATTAATCCACAGAAATAAAAACAAAGTACCATTTCATTATTCTTGTTTTCTGTTTCCTTACTATGTATCTATTTTTGCAAAACATAATCATAATAAAGGCCATCAGGAGCATTTCTGTATGCTCTCAAATAGTCATTAAAAAAATGACAAACATACCCAACTTCAAACATTACTTGAAGAATTTCACAATGTTCAATGTCACATCTACTTGTTTGCCAATAATATTAGTGATGAAGTCATTTCATATGCATGCAAGTGTTCACACAATAATTCAGTCATAATAATTTGTTCATTTTTCCAGCAGATATTATATCACACATTTCCCTTTTCATAAAAATCTGAAAAATAAAATCCCACAAATACATAAACTGTATAGAAATATTCACATAATTTTCCTCCACACACACTGCTGATACAGATCTTGTTCTTTTTGCAGCCTTTGAAAAGATTTCTTTTGCTTTCCTTTTCGTAACCACTGACTTTATTTTATCTCAGTGTTCAATTTTTTTGTCCTTTTCATGCTCAACAATTTTTTTTCCCTTTCTAACTCCTCCATGTATTGTCAACATGCAGTTCACATATTCTGACACAGGGTTGCACATGACCTCTCATTTAAGAAATCTTTCTTTAAATAATGTATTGAACTTTTCCCTGCCACCTTCAGGCCATATCTGATGTTCTACAACAAGTTTCAATGTTTATCCTCTCTGATTTGGAATCAATAATATATATTATGACATTGAAGGATGATTCTGTTTGTGAGACATAAAGATGTGACCATCATTGATAAACAAGAGTATCTGTCAACAATATCATCAGTTCCCCACCTGTGACCTATACATTGTACTGCCTTCAATTCTGGAAGGGAACCAGTCTGGAACCTCCTAACTTCAAAATTGTACTGGCCCAACTGCTTCTTATTTAACACATTAGATACCAGAGTTGTCCTTATCATAAAAAAAACTTGCTTTCACTGTGAAAAATGTAGAACAAAGAATACATATCACCAAGACTGTAATCTGTGCTTCTAGGTTTTAATCTGTCTGTAGGCAGCTTCTTTTAGAGATACAGCTCCTAACTGTTCCAGACATGACTGAATTAGTTCAAAATCTTTCTAGAACACAAAATTCTAGTCCTCTGGCATTCAGTTTCCATTTAAACTGACCAACTTGTGTTCAAGCCATTGCTGAGAGAATAAGGTTTGGTTTGAAATTTATAAAGTTTGAAGGGATTAAATAATCCTCAGCTTGATTGTAACTTCCAGGTAAGTATTTCTGAAGACAGGAGGTGAAGTGCAAATCATAATGTACCAGAGGCAGAAACCTAGAAATTGGTATCTAAACCAGCCTGTCCCATCTCACTTTAGAGACAGTGCAGTGACTGGTTAACAAACCAGACCCACAACGCAAAGAATGTGGGTTTGAACAATAAAATCACTCTGGCTTGGATACTGTGGTGTATCCTTGGACAAGACATTTTACTACAATGGAAATGAATAACCTATTTGTGTTGCTGTGCCATCAAACACCAAAAGCCAAACCAAAAACTATCCAACGATTAACCCCAATCAAAATATCTTTATTTAAAATCATTTAAAATTCAAACATAATTGCTCCAACTTTGGAGGGAGGGGAGTACATAGCCTTCTATCTATGATTTTCTGATGGGGTGGGGGTAATCACCTCATAGGAATGCTAGTCTCCTCATTAGGCTGGGATCTGGACATGTTGACAAATAAATAAAAAAAAATCAATATCCATGTCTCACTAACTGCTGTTGGTTGAGTGCCTACCTTGCAGGTATTAAGATCACAGCACTGTCCTGTGGCACACTTTGACCCTGGGGTAAGCTTACAGGTTGTAGTGTTGCAGCACTTATTATCACAGCTCTGTAACAAAATGTATTTATTATGAGATTACAACTGCATTAGCCAAGCATTTAAGGTAATCAATACAGAGTGAATCAGGAGATAAATTATGAGATCCATGTGAAAGCCTCTATTTTAATAAGAAAAACCCAACTCCACATAGATTTATCTACATACTGGTTATCCAAGAAATGCATATGATCAATTTTGTAGTCATTGGTCCCCCCCCCCCACCAACATAGAGTAAGACTCAAATACATCCTAAGTCCAGCATAATACTTCACCCATGCCACCATAACACCATTTCCACATAATGATCACTTAAACATATCCACTGGCTGAATTTGAATACAAAAGCCATTTTCCCATTACTCAGGCAGAGGTATGCACAGATTGACAAAACACATACAGTGGTCCCCCTCTTATACGGCCACCCCTTCTGCACCAGGAAAGTGGCCTTGTAAGACGGGTGGCCTTTCCAGAGGGGGACAAAATTTTCTGTGAGAAGTATATGTAATGTACATAGTAAGAAAGCTACATTCTTCAAAGCATTTAATATCTTCATTTAATATCTTTGTTTAAAAGTAACATTAATTATTAAAAGGTTCTTCTTGTTATAATAATAGACTTATTTCAACTGAATATGCATTAATAGTTCTTATTCTTAGCCTAAGCATGACATGTGAGCAAGTGTTGTTGTCATGCACATTGCAAAACCATTCAAAAACGTCATTTAAATCTTGGTACATATATAATTCTCTTCCCATTTGCTCCATTTTCCCACTGCTGCTGAATAATCTCCTTATCAGTTACGATGTTGTTTATTTGAGTCTTTTCAACATAAAATTGTTTTATTCGAGTCTTTTCTACCTAACATTTTTCGGCAAGTCCCCCTCCGCACCTCACCCGATGTCATCCAGTAGAATAACTGACTTTTTTTCTAAAATAATCGTCTCCATTTACGCAATGACATGTTAATGTTCGGTAATGATTTATTCTAATGTTGCTAACTGTATGTGATTTAATTATGCAGATGAAACTTTTGTAGAGTGGATGAAATGCCTTCTTTGTAAAGGAAGTGATAAATGTGTTGTCACATGATTTATTGGTCTTTGGTACCCTGTTTTGTTCAAGGTTAATTTTGGTGTGCGTGTGTGTGTGTCTGCAAAAAATCTATTTTTAAAATATGCTGACCCTGTTATGATCTTGACACGTCCGGTTGTAATCATCAATGTTGCCAACTACAAGACTGATAAAACAATTTTTCTGCATTTAAACAAAATGCCATGTGTTTTTAAAAGTAGCGATCTTGTCACGTGATTCATTAGTCGCAGTCTGGTACCCTACTGTGTTTACATTTGTTTACACTTAGTGAGAGAAGCCAAAACGGCTTCAATATGTACACAGATTTGACCTGAACAATAGCACTTCGATTTGTAAACTTGACAATTATTGTCAGTAATAATAGCCACTAATTATGAAATTGAACAAGCCCAACATCTTACTAAGGGAAGCCATAAAGGCTATCAAACCATTTTCCCGCTGACTTGTGTATTGTACATCAATACCACCACTTCTCAGCTGTTACTACTGTTCAATAATTGTAATCTTAACAATTATCAGAGTGACTAAACCGGACATCTCATGATAACACAGCAGTAAGGCTAATTGGATTACGTGTACTTACCTTTTAGTATGGACTAAAATTTGAGTTTTTCTTGGCTTTATGGAATAAAATGTGGCCGCTTGTGAGGGGTAAATTTATATATTTTTGCACTAATATGCTGGCCCCTGGTTGCGTTAGCAGGATGGCCTTTCATAAGGGGTACTTTTGAACACAAACTCGTCGGTGCTGACGGGTTCTGGCCGTAAGGAGCGGGTGGGCGCTGGTCAGGGGGGCCGTTCAAGAGGGGGACCACTGTATTATTACCTGGGGAATTCACAATCATATTCCAACCTGCCTCCATAGGGCCGTTGCCACACACTGGACTCCCACACATCATGTCAGGCCATTTTGAAAAACAATAGCCCTTTCCAACCTCTCATACACACAAACATGTTAACACTTATAATTCACAGCCACACTATTCCCCTCTTCCATAAAGCTACTTCCACACACTAATCAATCAGATGCCTTGTCTGGCTGGTTTAAACGTTTCTAGTCCTCCCCAACCTGTCAAACAAACTGGTAAGCATGCACTATTACACTTGGAATCCACAAATCACATTACTCCCATGTCACACACCTTCTCTGGTAAGTTTCTATCATTGTAAGTCCATCTCCATCTCAAAGACAGAGTCAAGCAATCAAATACATTATGACTTTGGGCAGTGTACAATCTGATGCCCCCCCTCCCGCAAGTCCATCTCTCTGACAAATGGGGATGGACTAATGTCTTCAAGGGTGGTTTGCATACACTTAAAAGTTTAAAGTCCATTGCCATTTCTCAGACATACATACATATACAATGACAGACAGATACACACATTATTACCTCTGGGAGTCCACAATCACACTCCTCCCCTCTCCATGAAGCCGTTCCCACAAACTGGTCCCTCAAACACCTTATCTGGCCTGTTCTGAAGACAATAGTCCATACCCATATCAAATGCCTCGCTCAAGGCCACATGGGAACAGGATGACCAGTTGGTGGGACTTGTGTATCTTAAATAAATAATGATTATGTCATTCAAAATTTTGGTATATGTCTATCTATTTATTGTTTCCCTAGAGCGAACATATAAAGTGACCTGAAGCTTGTTTCCTTTGGAAATCAGCAAGAATTACATTTCAGGCAAATCTTGTGCACAAATGCCTTTATTTTTAAAGAATTTAGAAAAAAAAACAGAAAAGGAGCCATGTATCTTAAACCTCCTTTTGTTCCCTTAAGGACATCCCCCTTAATAATTTGTGCACAGCACAGTCCAAAAACACATTCTGCAGTGTAAATGAGGGTACAAGTAACCAAGGGACCTCTCTGGACATCAACATTGAGAAGATGAGGGGTGGGGGTACTGTTTAATGGTTTAATACTTATTTTTTGATTGTGTTGGGAATAATTGTCAATAAAAATCTTTTTCTAATGAATTTGTTCAATTATCTGTATAAATTACCATAATTTTCAAGATAACCAACCTTGAAAGGTCATTAAACACATTACTGCATCAGGTTTCAACAAACAAGTGCAGCTGCAAAAACACTGTGTCCATGCTTGCTGCACATGAAATGTGGATATACACCTGACTGTTGCTGTTCATTATCAATAATACTTATTTTCAAAAACTAGGGATATTTAATTCATGAAAACAAATTTTTGTTTATTGTTCTATTAGCAAGGTATTGATACTGCAGTTTTATTGCAAGTACTAGTGAGATTTCTTCTCATCCTTGAGCAGACCTCTGAGTGCTGATTCAGCAATTTTAAGTTCACAACAAACTTTGAAACTTGCTTCCTCATAATGAACCATATCTCTGACAAGAAGCTTTTTATGCACCAACTTCTCCTTTCATTTGTTTCTCGTTATCCTTCATCACATTTGCTAATTAGTAGGATAAACTGCTGATTGATGTTAGGCACAATAATCATGTTATCTACACACAATTTTTTATAACACTGTTCAATTGGTCAAGAGACACAAGTTGATTTTACACTATTGTGACCACTAATCCTTTCACGGTTAGAAATTACAGGCCTATTAACTTTTTTTTTATTCCAGCCCCTTTATTTTGATACAAAAGACGAAATTATTGTGATAATACCAAGCAAGACTACTTTTAAAATGATTGTGACAATAGAACAAACACTTCTGCATTTAATTAGGCTCTCGTAAATGCTTGTGGACATAGCTGTGATGGGAGAATGACCTTTTCATGTCTGTATATAAGGCATATTGCATTTATGATGGTTACACTGAAACTAAATTAAAAGATAGAACTCAAACATAAATTTCACATCAAAAACTTATTTAATTGGGATTTATTTCCCAAAGTGCTGCCACCAGTTGGCATTACTGACATTTTCATAGATCACAATATCGTTGAATATTGTTATTTACAGTGTACTGAACTTTTATTTCAAAAGAAAATTTTACAAAAGCCTTATTAATGCTGATTCAAATTTCTGGATACTAAAAAAATGAATGATGTATCAAAGTTTCAACTGCCAGTTCTGATCATGATTTTCTTCACATTTAACAAATAGGGTGCATTTCTTTTGGTACTTTCTTGGGCAAAAATGGGATCCACCTGTCATATCTGCATTTTAGGTACATTTGCGAAGTAGCTGGGCACAAGTTATCAAGTTAGAAGTGTAGTCTGCTTCTGTAAAATTAACTCAAACTGCGCAGCTTCAAATGATGCATAGTCAAACACACTTATCTCGAGAACCAGAGTATGTCAAGTGTTTCGGTCTGTTCAAGAAAAATATCTTTCTTTGTTATGCTAATTTTTTCCCGTGTATCTAAACCCCTGCTAAGTCAATAACCCTGCTATGTCAGGCATATGTTTTGGTCCAAAGTAACATCTGGACCTGCTTATTTTCATGAAGTACAACTTTTCGTCTCCATCTCCGAGAAATTTTACAAGAAATGATCAGCAAAAGCAACCGATTTTCATGCACAATTTTGATCAGTTACAATTTGCTACTAGTCACTAGTCAACATTAACAAAAGAAAATACTTTAAGCTCTAAAGTTTCTAAATTAGTACATATCAAGAACTGGACAATGTCAGCATCAATCTTACATTCAACAGTCAGGCTGTCTTTAAAAATTCAGATCCAGTGCTGAACATTGTCAAATGAGTTAAAATGTATGGAAGGGGATTACTGCCATAATTCTATGCATGTATTTTCTAATCTTCCTTGATGCATTATTGTATATGGTTGCTTGCAAGTGCTAGTTTCATAATTCTATCCATGTATATTGTATTCTTCATGGATGCAAATTGTATGTGGCAGTTTGCAAGTGCTACTTTCCTTCTGCATTATTGTCAAAGGCTGTTTGCAAGTGCTACATTCATAATTCTAGTCATGAATTTTCTGTCTTTCATTGATGCAAGCTGTAAATGGCTGCTTGCAAGTGCTTAGATCTACTTTCCTTTTGCATCATTGCATCTTGCAGTTTGCCAACTAACGAACTGATTCTGTAGTTTGTTGTTATGCCAACGCTATGTCAGTAATTACAAGTTTTGTATATTCTGTTCACAATCTTGCCATGTTACATCATTCCAACTGCTGTTTTCATACAGATATGGCCTTGCAACAATGTAAATACTAAGTTTAATCAATATTGTCTTTGTTGTCCAACTTGTGTCACCATCTGTTGTCATAATGGCATACTAGAGACAGCATGGCATTATGACAACAGACAGTGCTCTAAATTTCTGAAGTATTTCCTTTACCAGAAATAATTAATGCTCTCCACGGAGCTTTATGGCATTCATTTTGTGTCGATAAACACTGTAACTCTTTCAGTTCCTTTTTTTATGGGGTACGTTAGCAGCAAAGTTTTAATCATTCTCTAAAACCATGAGCTTTCTTGAAGATCTAAGTGATTGATAGCACCTTATGAAAACAAAAATGCTTACAAAGTCCATCTTCTTCAACCTCAGTTTTGATGCACTTAAGTATTTACTTTCACCATTAAAGAAATCTACTTCTTAGTGATATCTCTTATTACTTTGGAAACATTAGTTATTTTAGGAAAGTAAGGATAAAAATGACAATGATATATATTCCCTTGTACTCTTCTTAACAAACTTTCATCAGATGACCCCTGGTTGTAAGGATTTTATTGTACGTCACTCATTCTGACACACCTCACAAACAGCTATCTCTTCCTGGGCTGAAAAGAGGGGGGAAACTGGGGATATATTCTGGGGGCCAAGGCACGTAAGGAGGCCCAGGCTGAACAACACTTTTAATTTTATAAAAGAAAATTTTGCTTGAACAAGAACTAGGAGAGGCTCGGGTGTTTCTTAACCCAGGGCCCTTGATCGCTCTCTATGGCCTTGATCTCTTCCTGTGATACTATTGTACATAAGCTCCAGCAAATATAATATATTTCAGTGCAACATCAATAGCACATAAAAAATAAGTTTATAGGTAAAATGACATTTAAAAAAAATTAAATATTCCTAAAGGTTTTCTTATTCTTATCACAATCTTCATTTTGGAACATATTTTGTGGCAAAAGCCAAAATAATCAAATTGTGGAAAATCATGTTCATATCATGATAAAAATGTTTACTTGCAATTAGAAGTATTAGATTTAGTGTACGATTGTTTGCCAATACTTAATTTGCATTGTCTATGTACAGAACTCCAATCTTTGAATGTATTTTTTTTTAAAAAGCCAGCTTAAAACTGGTTTGCATCCTTTAAAACTTTTGTCTCTAAAAGTGGAAATAATCAGAGACAAAAGATATAATATTACAGGAGATTTTACTTTTATTTATTGTAATTCGTACCATTATCAAACCAATTATAAATAATTGGTTCAAGAATTTTAAAAATATAAATATAGCACCCTTAAGTTCTAATTATTCATTTGCTCTTTGTCACATTCAAGAGTTTTAAAAAAAATCTTTGATTCCTACTTATTAAGTGTGTTGTTCTTTGCAATATAAATGTAGTTTAGTGAATTATCTATGATCAAAGAGAGAGAGAGAGAGAGAGAGAGAGAGAATGCACCAAAACTGCAGATTTTATTAAGTTATTGTAATTGCATAAATGTATCCTGAGTTGACGAGTGTGTTTTTGGACAGTCTTAGGGTCTTTCCTTCAGCAAGTATAAACAAGAGAAAAAACTCTACTGATCTTACTCGATAATTATACAGGGTAGAATGTTTTTTTTACTGGTCACTGTCTTTTTATTTAGTTTGATTTTATTTAATTGCCTACATGCATTCTGGGTAGCTGACGGTGTTTTGGGACAGTCTTTTGCTGTTTTACAGTAGTTATGGGGTCTTTCATTTGGTGATAATTACCAACATGGGGAAAAAACTCTCCTAATTATACTCTATAATTATACAATACAGAATTTTACTGATCACCCTCTTTTTTAAGGTTTGATTCAATATAATTGTATACATGTATCCTGGTTAGGTGAGAGCGTTTTCATACAGTCTTGTGCTAGCCCGATGACTCTCAGGGTGATAGCCCGATGACTCTCAGGGTGATAGGCAGAAAAATTAAACTGTTGGATGTCTAATTCATGCACAATTGTTCGAAATAATCAAACATAAAATTGCTGGACAGAGGCAAACAAGTGTTAAAAAACACTGCCTAAACTTTCAGAACAGTTTTTGCTTCAATATTCTTCAAAGGAATAGCCTATGGAAATCTTGAGGCCACACACACTATGGTCAACAAGTATTGGTTTTTTGACTTGGTATTAGGTAAGGAACCAACTGTCTACCATTTTTCTGCTGAACGGCTTGTCCAATGGTCAAAATGCAGGAATAGGTTGCAGATGTGCCTTAGATATCTTCTGATTGGAATTTCCTACCATTTGACAAGTGTGACAAGATCTACTGTACTTATAAACATCACTTTTAATTTTTGGCAAATAAAAATGATTCAGGATCTTGTGATGAGTCTTATTGACACCAAAATGACCAGCTTAAGAGTTTTATGGGCTAGACTATGAATTTCCTGTCCATATGACTTAGGAACAACAATTTGGTTGCTCGCTGACCACTCATCACCAGCAGGTACATCAGGTGGTCTCCATTTTCTCATAATGACCCAATTTTTCATAAAGTAACAAATTGGTACTTGTGGCCTCAATTTCTGAAACCCAGTCTTGTGTCTTCTCTGAGGAATAGTACTTGAAATGTATAAAGTAGCTGTTACTTTCTACTCAGATATCTTACAAATGCAGTCAGAAATTGGCTAGTGGTTTCTATTATTCTGTGAAGAAACTAACTTACTTATGAATCTCTGTCTCTCTCTTTCTTTCTCTGACGAGTGATTAAATCATTTATGGAATCTACCTTATCCATTGTTCCAAGGCACATATATTAGGGATAACAGGCCAAATTTAAAATTTCATCTCAGGTTCACAAATATAATAGTTTTTTGAAGGTCAAAGCATTAGAAACAGCAAATTAGCAAATAAAATATAATCCTTTTCATGGACTTCTGCTCACAGCAAGTGCAAACAACTTATTTTATTGCTTGCAAATAACAAATTCTCCAAAAAGTGAGCATTTTTGTACAGTGTATATATTGAATACAGATCCAGTAATGGAATGTTTTTTGGGATTAATTCTTAAAACAGTCATTAGGGAATATAACCTGACTGTTCTGGAGGCATAATTTACAAATGTATGTGGTATACAAAAGGAAATGTGTCGTGGCCAATCCAGAATTTGCAGTTTTAATTCCTCAGAATTTGCAATTATGAGTGTATGTCCAATCCAAAAGCCAAACTGTGTGAAAAGCTTGTCTTTATGCATGTTTTATTCATGTGAAAGTGAAAAACAAAAGGGACTGGCAAATAAATCTATAAGAACAATGTAACATGACAATCCATGTATTTGTTCCTTATAACTGCCTACCTGTATGATAATTTTTGTTTTAGACTAATTCATGTAATAATATTGTTTTTATGAATGCCGGTTTACATTAGATATTCATTTTTCTCTAACATTTCCTATGAAAAGTTAAACACAGGACTGTATATAGTTTTTATTTATTTATTTTGCTTTATTGCATAGTTGTATTGTGCTGATATTTTATGTGTCGTGACAATATTAACTTATATTTTAAACAGGATAAAATAATGATAACATCACAGACAAATGAAGATGTTTATGCGGGGTGGGGGTGGGTAGTGGTGGATGCTACAACAGCCTAAGCTGTGAGTAGCCTTAAAAACTGTAAAACATTTTTTAAAATGGGGGGGGGGTGTCTTACTCTTCTAACAGAAAACAATCACATCTATAGAAGATACATGTAAAACACTGTATTAACCATTTTAACTTCTACAACAGTTGCATATCCAAATGTATCAAGCAAGTTTGGTACTGTATTGTAGCAGTAATAATAAAAACAAATTGAGCTGGTTACTGGTAGCGGTAGCAACATTATTTATATTCAGTATATTATATTTTTATAGTTGCTACCAAAGGAGTCTGATGTTTTATCAGTGAAGTACCTTACAATCAATCATCTTATCTGTACTACAAATACAGCTTCATACATAGATGAATGTGATTGTAAATAATAAAAAAATGCAGTTTCCAGTTTGTTATCTGTGGAAATAAAGCATCTCATAATCCTATGGAAATGTTCTTTATGTTTAGACATAGAAAAATATTTCATACTGTTAGAATTTATTTTCTTATATAATGAAATAAATTCATATTTTTGTGGCATATATAGCTATGCTACAGTATATGCTTTGTATGTGATGTCCTTGTTTCAGGTCATTTGCCTCTTGCTATTGTATTGAAATTGGAGATTTAAAATGAAACTGGAGATATGAGATACCTGTCACAGACAACTAGTGACAATACTTGCTGGCTATTGCATAAACATCCATGCCACACATATAAAAGAATTCTGTATTATTTGAATATTTACCTTATATATATATATATATATATATATATATATATATATATATATATATATATATATATATATATAATTAAACTGCCACTGTAAACTACAGATTAACAGTAAATATTAATTTCATAGGGATGAGAAAATCAACAGAATCCTCATCTCTGTAATGTATTCCCTCAATCTCTTGAATATACAAGCAAGAGAAAGTATGGCCTTGAGGTGCAATTATCTGCAATTTGCTCAAACCTAATGAGGTCTTTACTGATACAAAAAGCAGAATTTGCACAGCACTCTAAAATAATAAACATGCTCTAAATTTATAACATTGTGAATGAGAATATATAAACAAATTAGGACCTTAAACCTTAATGTCAAAATAAAATGGGGTGGGATGGGTCAGTGGAAATATAACATTGTGTAAATACATCTAATTGTATACAATTTGATACAATTTATTTTGTGCTTCTTGCAGGCCACCTCTCAACCAAATGTTAATACTCTAAGAAATCAGCCGACTGTAATGCGGTAATATAGTTCAAATGATATTTTTAAATAAGATGCCCAAACATGCCGTAAAGTGGTATAACCTCTTGTTGCTTGGGTCTGGGGAGTAGTTGTATTGTAAGAAAGTGACATATCACAGCTCCATCTGTTGTCATAATGAGGCATTATTTCATGCCAACTTCCGTGATGCTAATTTGCAATGTGCGTGATGCTACATTATAATCATGATTTTAAAAGGTGCAATCTGTGTAACTTGTGACAGAGAAAGGTTATAAATAGATATTAAAACTTGTCATACAACAAACTACAGAATCAATTCAGTAGTTGGCAAATTGCAAGATCCAATGACGCAGAAGGAAAGTAGATCTAAGCACCTGCAAGCAGCCATTTACAGCTTGCATCAATGAAAGATAGAAAATTCATGACTAGAATTATGAATGTAGCACTTGCAAGCAGCCTTTGACAATAATGCAGAAGGAAAGTAGCACTTGCAAACTGCCACATACATTTTGCATCCATGAAGAATACAATATACATGGAGAGAATTATGAAAAGTAGTACTTTCAAGCGGCCATTTACAATAATGCAGCAAGGAAAATTAGAAAATACATGCATAGAATTATGGCGGTAATCCCCCTCCATAAACCCACAGCACAGTTTTAGCCTCTTGAACAGTCTCCTCCATGAATCTCTTTAAAATCACAATACTATTGACAAAGAAACCTTTTCTTTCCTGGACATCTCTATTGCGAGATTAAATGTCTTAGTTCACTCATAAATACTAATAAGACTAAACTCACTTTTAAATCTTATTTCACTGGAAAGTGACTCTTCATTACATGACTAGACCTTATTTGCACTGTAGCTACATTATGCAAATAAATATCTATCTCTTCTCGACTACACTGCAACGGATTACAGAAGGTTGGGGCAAGTACAAAATACATGCTGCCACTAATCCTTTCTATCATCTGTTTCCATGTATCAATAATCACTGGTTGACAATAAGCTGGTCTTCTGTATAATCAGTGAGCTGTGTTTACAGAGATAAAGTACTGATCTGCTGGGGTGGCTTTAGCGCTAGAGGCAAATTCGACAGTCATATGTACTTAAGTCAAATACAACAGCTGATACGGACCAAGGAAGTAAATTATGGCTTATTAGAGAAATGGGTAATTTCAGTTGTTTAATAGCCTTTTTAGGAATACAACATCTTACCTTGCCTGAAAACAACAGTGGCTAATTAGAGTTACATCATGACCATAAAAACACCTTCTGGTAATGTCCAAATCAAGAACAGTTTTCTTTTTCAATTAAAAGATCTTAATAATAAATACAGATTACTTACAGCACATGTGTGCATATCAATAGGGATTGGAAAAAGACAAAACAACAACAAAAATTGATCATTTGATTTTGCCATTATCGTGTATTAGGTAAGGTCAGATATTCATTAAGATGCTTTTTTTTAAAATTTTGATTCCGTCTTCCGCTCATAAAATTTGATTAAAGCGACACATTACAGTGCATCAATTTCCATGAAATAATATCTCTAGTTAGAATCATAGCAGCTGTAGGTGCATGCATATTGCATTTTTTTCCCGTCAGCAATGACACAAGCAAATTCATTTCACTTATATAGTGGTGGTCAGGTTAAGATCGTATTTTTTAAAAATATTTCTTCAGGAGGTAAGGTTATTATATTAACTGAGGAATACTGAACTATACGTTCACCGCAAAATATACTTTGAATGTGGACATAAAAAGAGAAAATAGAGTATATATTATTGCACTTTTATTTCAGACAGCACACACACATGTACACTCACAGGAGCAATTTATTAACATCACTGATATTTTTGTATTATCTGCTGTTTACAGCTGAGGCGGAATTCTGTCTCAAAAGTTACGAAATCACAACACTTGTTACTAAAGTAAAACTGTATACAAATAAATTAATAATTAATCTTAAAACTATGACCTGTTTGTTGGCAATGGTCCAGTCAGCCTAAATGTAACAGGAATAAATGGTCAAGGACATCATTAAAATTACTTTATCGGTTTTTATGAACCCTGATACCTTGGGACCTGGTTATGTCTATGATTTTTTTTTACATCCCTGATGTAATTGAGATAACCAAGTTTGAATGAAATCATTACATTATGATGTCATCTACATGACCACTTTTTTGACCTAGGTGTATCTTGGCAATGTGAACACTAGGAGAGAATGGATGAAACCTGACATGATTGTGACTTCTGTCTCTTATTAAAACAATAAAAAAGAATGTGAAAGAAAAATATAAAGTAAAAAAATATACGAGACCTTCTGAAATATTTAGCAATTTATGACTTTCTGTAAATCAATCATACATGCTTTCTGCAGAAGAACTGATGCAATCTCTATAACTGTGTCATCGTGAACAAATACACTCACTAACAAAGCCTTTTCTCTGAGTATTTTTACATTTTCTGGACACGTTCAAATAAGACAGAACAAATACAACTTCATTTCAGAAATTTTAAGGTCACTTGTGTGCTAGTCTTTTCTCACTTAATGTACTTTTGATAGCAAGATAATCTGGTGACAGTGGGGATTTTCTCAGGGGTACATGGCTGCAGTAGAACATGCCTGATCATGAAAAAGAAAATTAAATGGACAAAAATATTTGGAAAGGAGTACATTTAAAATAATAAAGATAATCAAAAGTCAATGATTTGCAACCAAAAAAAGGAATCAAACGAAAATGTTTTGTAAATATACATATAATCAATGACAAGAAGTAAGTAACATGTCTTACTTGGTA